>JAMZAV010016150.1:0-20774 GCA_024449915.1 Sweltsa coloradensis | reverse complement strand
CTTCTGTTGTGATACGGTTTAATGACATGCTTTGTAATTCTTTCTCGGTGATCCAGGTTCGAGCCGCGTTTCAGGTTTTTAGGTCAACGACATTATGTAACCGTCTCGGGCTGAGGTTTAGACCACATTAATGCATGTAACACTTCCTGGCTGTCTATGGTGTATGCATTCTTACAGGTTCACTCTGCATCACTATCAAATTGATGAAATCAAATTATAATGATAAGAACCATTGTCTTTTTGTCACCGTCGTACCAACGCTGATTTACGCGGCGGATGAAACGCGGATTAGAGGAGTAGTAGCGGTGGGTTTGTATCGTACACGCGGCGCTTTCGCTGCTTATGCGAGGTGTAATACGCGGCTAATACGACGTTGATACGCCATCATTATCAACGTCGTACCAACGCTGGTACACCGCGTTAACCGGCGGCGTTTTGATGTGGTTTATTCTGTAATAACTCTTCAAATCCGACGTTGGAGCATGACGTAAATCCAACGTAGATACGACTTAAGTGGTACCGGCGGAACAACGTTGGAACGACGTTCGTGTTTTACCTGGATACGCTACTAATACGGCGTAAATACGCCACTAATTACCACCGGCGTACCAACGCGTATTCGCGGCGGATACGAGCCTGTATGGAGCGCATAATCCGCCGGCGTTCCGATGCCGTTCATCCTGTCATAACTCCGTAAATCCGCCGCGGAATCACGACTCAAATACGACGTTGTTCCGACGTAAACGGTACCGGCGGAACAACGTCGGAACGGCGTCCGAGTTCTACTTGGGAATGTTCACCCTTCCTGGATTGTTTGATGCATGGAAACTCGGCCGCGTATGATAGTTTAAAAACCTGCAAGTACTTTTTCGATGAAGACATTTTATCATGTCACGACACTGTCTCACATCACTTTCTTACATTAATCGCCAAAGTTGAATTACGAGAAAAGAAAAGCAGGCCTAGAAACAATCTGAACGGATCACTTCATTTCATCAAACAACGTTGATTCAGGCAGGAAGCCTAGCTTCGAAGTCGAGTGTTCCCATTGGCTCGACGAGATAGATGCTGAAAACGACAGCCAATGGTGATGCGTCTATCAGGCATCAAAACTGAGTTGACCAGAAGATAAGTGAGTGGGCGGAGCTTGACGCACAGCCACCTCGACTCGTTTAAAAAATTCAAACTTGGGCGCGAAAATACAAAAAAAATAATCGTAATTTTGATAGAAATACAAAAAAATTCATAAAAATCGTACAAATTGCTCAATCAATCGGGAAATCGGGAATTCAGGTAAAAAATCGGGCAAATCGGGCAGTGGTGGGGACTAGGAGGAGGATCGGCAAAAGGGGGTGGGGGGAGAGGATGTGGTACTACACATCTCAAATAATTAATGCCTACATAAAACTGAATGATACATGCAATATCATTGACGATGCGTGCTAGACATTCATCATTTGATACAGGTAAAAGGTTTATATAAAGGGGTGATTTTGGGTTGTAAAAAAATTCATTTATATTTTATTTATATACAATTTTTACGTTTAAATATTTTAAAATGTTTATTCAATTAAACACAACAGTTATGTATGGGTGATATTGTGAATAGGGGGCCATTTTTGTAGTCGGTACACTGTTCCGGACACTCCCGGACCATTTTTGGGGCATTTTGAAAATTCAGATTATCAGCTGGTGGTTGTCCAATTTTGCCCAAATACGCTACATGGGTAGCCCAGTCGACCAGAAGAATAACTTCATCATTAATAATACTCAAAATGGGCAATTTCCGTGAGGGCAAACTGGTAAACATTTGGGAAAATATACTTTCATTTACTGTCGGAAGCATTGGGGCACATATAAGAAGTGCATCACGTCACAGAAAAAATGTTTAATGCTAGTGATATGCTTCGGATTATAGACTGCGGTGAGGGAGGGGTGGGGGATCAAATTTTTTATTTGAGAACTTTTATTGTTCGGTGAACTTTTTTTTACAAAATTCAGCTTTGCTCTTTCCAATGACGTCAGAGCACCGAGTCCAATTGCTACGGACCCGAACTGCGATCAGTTCAACGTGACCATTAAAAAAAATCTCTAAAAAGTGGCGAAAGAAATTGGGAATCTAAAAACCCCTACTTTTTTAACTTCCGCAAATATTGTTCGATCCCGGCACTCTTGGATTTAACCCATTGAGCCATGAGTTGATTTTGCTTATTTTGCCCGTACGGAAGCAGTTAAATTCGTATTACGGGGGATGGCACCCCGCCGCACCCTGTCTACGGGCCGAAATCGCATGAATGCACAAAATTGTAGGCCTAGGCCTATTGTTTTTAGTTCATATGCTTTGCTTTTCTAGTTTATATTCCCGCCAGCCCTAGGCCTAACCCTACTTGTGTCATCATCTTATTTTATCTTGGTTAGAAGCACTCTAGTCTTCATCCACATCATTATTATCGCTTGCATCATTTGCAAGCAAATCAACAACACTTCCTGAATCTCACAATATATCACGCTCATTAGAAATTCAGCACAATCGCCTTCAGATTCGCCATCTCGTAACATTCAGGAGCTTTACGTCAGTTTTATGAAGTAAACAACAGCTGAGAAGCCTATTTCTGTTACGGCGCACCGCCTTGACAATTTGTAGGCCTTCATATTATTTGTAGTCGTCTGTGAAATGGCCGTGGTCGAGAATTAATCGGGGAAAAAACTCAACCACGTCGGTAAAAGAGTCAGCCACCATAAAGTGCTCCTATCTGTGTGAGATTGACTGAACTACGCTGGTTTGGCGCGAATTCTAAGACAAACGGAACGGACACGGAACTGTTCCGTATGTCGGATTTTGGGCCAGACTCGCGGAATACGGAACGGTTCCGTATTCATGGCTCAATGGGTTAATGGATGGAAGAGACAAACAAAATGGCGTATACAGGAAAAGGGTCCCAGAAAAATCATTTGTCACGGATTTTTACAAAAGGCGTAAAAATGTCCCGATTTCAATAATTCTTTTCCCGTGACTGCGGGGTGACGGACGAGTCAGGTGATGTCTGAAAAGCGTCCCTAAATAAAATTTGATTTCGATTTTCGAAAATTTTTAATATCTCGGGCATTTACGTCGACGATCGGGCCATTTTGGGCGCTACGGTACCGGACGGACGAGGCAGAGATTTCGAGTACCGAAAAGTGTCCCGGAAAATTCGGCTTACCAGTACCGGAAAATTACTAAATAGGGTGGGAGGAGCCTTATGCTTTCATATTGCAAATTAACCAATGAATCCGAAATTCAATGACACTGATTTTTGGGGTTGGGGGGAAGTGGTATTTTGGATATGGAAATTAAGACATTTTTATCAATATCTTCAAGCCATTTCTTTTTTTGGCGCCAATCGCATCAGAGGCCACATCCAAGGTTAAGACACCAATACTATTTAAAAAAACTAGGAAACGCTTAAGTCCCGCCGCGTTGTTGGATGGCGTAATTGGTGCATTGAGCTGCCATGTTGTTATGCGTTTTTTCTGTTTGTTCTGTGGAAAAATCATTATTAAATTGAATTTTTTTTTAATTAAATAAAATTTTTTAAAAAAATTAACTTTATTTTTTTATTTTTTTTTTTAATTAATCGTAATTGTTTTAAAAAAAAATCGTAATATTGAAATTTGTATACGAAATAATTTCTCGATTGCGCTCAAATTTAACAATAATATATTAATTCATAAAATAAAGGTTCTACGAAAAATTATTTTAATCGGATAAAACATGTAGGTTGTTATCAGTCAAGAATTGTTTAAAAAAGAAAAACCTGTAAATTTCGATTTTTATGATAAATGTTTTTTCAATTGCACTCAAATTTCACAAGAATATCTTAATTCATAAAATAAAGGTTTCTGTGAATATCATTAAAATCAAATAAAGCATGTAGGTGTTATAAGTCGAGAATTTTTTAAAAATCGAAAAATCGTAAAATTGCGATTTTCATGAGAAAAATTTTCCGATTGCGCTCAAAACGTGGCAGTTCTAAGTTCAGAGATTTCGAAGGCCTTCATAAAATTCAGGGCAATCGGATTATCGGTTTAGCCGGAATCGGTGTGGACAAACAGACAAAATACAAAAAGAAAAAAAAAAAAAAAAAAAAAAAACATTCCGGATTTTTTCCTCCAGTGTAGTAGAATGGAATCTTCGCTTCGCTCGCTACGATCGCTACGCTCATCCAAAAAAGTTGGTAATTTTTGGGAAATCCTAAAAACATTGTTTATTTTGATAGCACGGGCAATTTTTGGCTGATCGGGTGCATCTAGGGCTTTATGGAACCGGAAGGTCAAGGCAAAATCTTTTTGTACCGGAAAAGCATCCCGGAAAATTTGGCGTCTGGAAAAATTGTAAAAAGTTTTCAAAAATCATCACGCTAGGGTTGGCGATTAGGGTCTACGACAGTCCCAAAAATTGTCCCGGAAACCATTTGTAACGGATGTTACACAAAATACGTAAATGCCCCGATTTCAAAAATTCTTTTACCCGTGACTTCGGGGCGACAGGTATAGTCCAGCGGCGACCCAAAAGTGTCCCAGAAATCAACATTGTCACAGGTATTTGGATTAATGACAAACGTGACCCGGAAACGATCGTATCGCCGTCGCATGCGGACCAATTCACAAGTTTGTTGCGGCAGCAAGGTTTTCCAACTACAAGGTTTTCCAAAGACCCCGCGCAGCGGTTTCAAGCCGCGCGTAAGCGCGACTTGTACTATACTGTAATAGTATTTTATTGGACGTACTACTCAACCCTGTTGTTTCCCAACGTGTCCGTTCTTCTTTATTCTAAACCAAAAACAAATAAAAGTTGATTTTGGCAATGTCAAATGACCCTAATTGAATAACTATGAATGTTATTTTGTTCAACTAAAAAATAAAAAAAAATTGAATTAAAATTAAAATTAGCCCAATAGATTCACCATAAGGCAAAGCAATATATTACACATAATTTGCATGTGCATGTGTCGGGAATCCACCAAAATAGATCTGCGGGGAGCGTCGCTTACTTGTCCGCGGGCCTTGTCCGCGCGATGGGAGAATACGCCGGATGTTGCGGTGATGCGGGTCTCTCATCACCTTCTTGCCTGGAGAGACGAACGTTCACCCTCTCGGGACGTGGCGGTAGGTTCTGATTGATCACAGCTGCTGGTGTCATTGTGCTCATGTCAACGGCTGCGTTGATGATGCTTTGGTTTGAGATCTCCAGGGTTCGCTCAATCTCACCACTCACCTACGCACAAGGAGTACACCTCTTAGCACACTATCAATTTAGTTGGAATTAGCATTCAGATGATTTCACAATAGGGCTAGCCACAACCTCATTGCGTTGTCTACCTGCAGATGTCGCATGGTCGCCAACGGGTTCAATATTCCGCCGCTAGGGAGAGGGGGTACAAACATCTAGTGTAGGATCTGTAAACGCATGCTAAATCAGTGCCAAACATGTCATTGTTTGCTCATTTTGCATTGCTATGATAATTAGACGAGTGAGCGCAGCGAAACAAAGTCTTTATAACGCTACTCGATCGGACCTTCTCGTGACTGTGTCCAATGTATGTTTCATGTCTGTATGTATACGGACGAACGGCCAAATAGATTGACCTGAAATTTTAAACAGACATCCGTAACCAGGTAACTAAGAACTGCTAACAAAATGGGCACAATCCATTTCAATTTAAACCTACAAGAACTAATAAACTGAAAAATAGACCTAACATGTATAGGAATTCTTTAAACGACAAAGGTTTTGTTTTTGAAGAAGTCATTTTTGTTTGTTATAAATAAATAAATTTTATTTAGAGTCTATCCACTCAGTTATATAACTGATTTTCAGTGGGGGACTTTAAATCAAAGCGACCAAGCCAACCCTGCATGCCCCGACGCAATCGACGAGTGAGCGATAACCAACCAAAGACCGATATTTTTAATAGGAAATATAGCAATCAGTGGTATGGACAGTGCGAACACCCGTGAATCAACGCCCGAATCAACAAGGCCGATTCAGAACAACTCTGCAATTTATTATGTGCTTCGTTGCTAGGACGGCTCCAAAGTTACCGTTTACAAACTCCTAAGACAAGAACTGATGGACTTCAGTTCAAATCAGAAGTTAAAAAACTTCTGACTTTAGTGGGAATCGAACCCTGGACCTTCTGCATTGGAAGCAGATACGCTAACCACAAGACCAACGAGCCACACGCAAGACCAACGAGCCACACACAAGACCAATTTACCTGATTTACCTGATTTACCTGGCTGTGAAATGCCGTGCCCATGCAAGGTTTATCGAATGTTGCACGTCAAGGTACCCCCGAATTCCGCTCATAGATTGAGTAAACCTTGCAATATTTTCACGTATTTCCTACTGGCTATGTTTTCCATAGTATTGTCACAGATGATAGATTACACTTAAGCATTTCAAAACATGTTTAATAATTTTTAAAATACAATCCAGAAATTACAAAATCTTTCCCAACCAGAGGATTGAACCCACGTCTCCCACATTTTGGCTATTTGGGCGCTTTAGCCAACTAGACTAGGGAAACTCCAAAGTCGTTGTTAGATGAGTGAGCGAGTCATGTGTTGAGTACCCGGGAACATTAGCATTTAAGTTTGATAATTATATTGGTATAAATAATAGTGTTTTAAAGTTTAGTTGGTAAAAGGGCGCGTCAATTGTAAGGCCATAATGCACCACTCTAGCCTAACATAGGCTAGGGAGGCCTAAGGTAGGGGGAAGAAGAGTAATGTTACCGGGTACTCAACACAGGGCTCACTCACTCGTCTAACAACGACTTTGGCGTTTCCCTAGTTATGGAATAATGTTGAATCTGAAAAATTATTGACTGATGATGGTGTGGCAGATGTTTTGTTGTTTTCAGTACTTCATCGTGTGTACTATAGTTGTGAATAGCTTGATTGGAACAGATTGTCAAATTGTCTCTCATAGTAATGGGATTTTAACTGTTTTCTATAGTTGTTTTGTGTAGAATTTTTTATGTGCTTGTTTGATAGGATATTCTTTATCTGCACTATCGTTGGCAGGTGAGTGGAAGCTTCCATTAAGTTGATATTTGTGTTTGAACATTTTGGAAAATCTTCATAGTCAAACCTAGAGAAAGTGTTTTGTTTTTGAATGGCATCAATCCATGGCCAAAGAACTTAAATAGTGCAAGTTATCAATGTGGCTTAATTGGAAGACGTGTTTGAAGGCTTACTGCATGCTAAAGTGGTTTACTAATTAGTAGTGCACTGACTTGTGGAAGAACTTGGCTCGTATAGGCTATTATGCTCATGCTAGAATATTGCTGACAGTAGTGTACTTTGATGATAACTCGAGATGGTTCACGTGTACAGAGAAGGAATGAGACCACTGCTGTTGTTATTAATTCTCGTAGCAGGAATTCAGCTAGTGATTGTCGCTAAACAAGAGATGAAAGCCAGGAAAGTGTTTTTAAGCAAATACATGGTGAGCAGTTTTTAGAAAACCTGCTTATTGTTCGCAATCGAGCAATTTCGAGTTACGCATGCGTTGGAGGAAAAATCTCAGCAAAGCGGTGGATTGCTTGTATAGCTAGATGCTGTAGGAGATCCAATCGTCTTCGGGAGCAGTCCCTCAAACTGAGAATGTTTACGGTTCTTCTGTTGGTACTAAGTGGAGATGTAGAGATGAACCCAGGGCCCGATGCGTCTACTTGTAATTGTTGTGAAGGCAAGGGTAGAAAGAATCAGATATTTGTTACGTGTAATTCATGTGGAAAAGAGACCCACAAGACATGCGCCAAGTTATCGGCTACAGATTACAGAAGAATAAAGAAAGGACACCTGCAATGGACATGTTGGAACTGCTCACTTCCAAGTTTTAGTGATTCATTCTTGGATTCACATGGTATCACCAACATCTCTTTGAACAACTCAACAGCTTCCAGTAAATCTAGTCCTGCACGGCACAACAACATTTCAGTGTTGTCTTTTAATGCGAGGAGTCTTAAGAATACAAAGAGACGGGCGGGTATTGAAGCTTGGATTACGTTGCATGATGCTGACATTGTCTGCGTTAGTGAAACGTGGTTTGATGATTCTGTTGGTAACCTTGAAGTTATGGGAGATCAATACACGTTGTATTTAGAAGGGACAGGATTGGGAATACAGGGGGAGGCGTTTTAATAGCGATTAAACCCGAACTTCAACCCATGAGGAGAAAGGATCTTGAAACTAGTGCGGAGATAGTCTGGGCTGAAATCAAAATAGGAGAGAAGAAGATTGTTTGTGGATCTGCATACCGGTCTCCATCTTCTACTGATCAAACTAATGCAGATTTAGTGATGTCATTAAATAAGGCACAACCGTCGCTTAAAAACAGCAATGCAATTATTTTGCTTGGAGACTTTAATTTAGACATTTCGTGGACTGTTGACGGCCCAGCAATTCCAAACAATCCGTTAGCCAGCATGTTTCTTAATGCATTTGAAGATCTATTTTTGAATCAATTTGTGACTGAAGCTACTAGAGTGACTGAAAAGTGCAGATCTATCTTAGATCTTGTTCTTTGCAATAATGCTAACATAATGTTATCTGTCACTGTGATTCCTGGAGTAAGTGATCACCTTGCGATTATGTCGATTTTGAACATGCGTAGGCCAAAAATCAAGCACATTAATAAAACTGTGTTTAATTATGCACACGCAGACTGGGATAACCTGTGTCAAAATCTTATTTCGGATCTACCTACAGATGTCAGCAATAAAAACGTAGACCAATTTTGGATAGAGTGGAGTGAAGTTTTCTGGTTGAATGTTCACAAAGCCATACCTAGTATAAAAGTGAAGGGAAAACAACGTTCACCATGGATCACCAGTGACATTGTTAAATCAATCAGAAAACGTGACTCAATCTATAGGAAATGGAAGAAAACACAGTCAGATGTAATACATACTAAATACATTGTGACTGTACAGCCTGGGCGGCCATATTGGTCCCGATTTTTCAGTTTTTGAAACCTAAAAGTTACATATTGTTCAAATTTGCATAATTAGTAATTTTCAAGTTCTACATAATTTTTGCATAATTTACATGTCTATGTAAATTAAGCTTGTCCTAATAGGAAAGCTAGTGGTCATGGCTAAGGTCATATGGAAATAGCCTAGGCTTGTGCGATAAGTCTAAAGTGGCTAATGGTCAGCAATGTTATTTGCTGTACCAACGGGGTGAGTTTTGTGTGTCTAAATCTGTGCAAAACGAGGTAGGCTTCATCGGAATGTGGGCTGGCAGCCTGAGTTGGCCGAGTGCGATAGTTGGTTTCTCCAAGCGGCGACCAATCAGCGATCAGAACGGGTAGATGTAGCCAAGGACAATGGCCTACGTCACCGCCTGGGCCAGCAGAACGGGGAGACTTTGCGACAAAACACGCGCCGTGCCTCGTTCACTGAGATACAAGCCTTCAGACGAGCAAGTTGCTTCCAAGGGCGAAGCCAGGCATTTAGGGCAATGGAACCACACGCCTCTCCACGTGTAAGAGAGCGGTTTCATATGCTAGGTTTTTAGCATTGATTTAAACATCACTTAATTTAACACCATTTCTGGAAATCGGGAGTGTTTTTTGGCGACCCACCCAGATGTGGTAGCTACAATACGACCGACGCCACCGGGCAGTCGACGACACCAGCGAGACAATGGACATTCTATTAAAAGTTCACAGTTTTTATTAGTTCGGGAGTGGCAATCTACATGCGACTAAATGAATATGCCTAAGTTGAGGGCATTTTACACGTCGAACCATAAATTCGTACACCACGTGTCCAGTCGTGGCTAGGCATCGAATCAACCAAATCATTATTTATTAGTACCGAATTCAACGTTAATATATCTTGCCTACCCTGTCTACATGCTGAGTAAGTACCATTTCTACAATTACACTTCGAGGTCCACCCAGGACGCCAAGATGGGAAGCAGGTCAATCCGCCACTGCGGAATTCGCCCTGAGGGTCCGAGGCGCCTACAGTGCGCATAAACTACCGTCGAACGTGCCAAGTAGAGGGCATCGTCCCACCCCACTTAACTACTGCATCGTACCTCAAGATATCGTTGAGTACTAAATTTGGTTTGATTTAGAGTAAGGCTTATTGTATCGATTTATGTAATGTTCACGGGTAATTTTATATTCAATTTTTGTTTTGGATCCAAACTTCAATACTAATTGCATCTTTCTATTCACTTGTTTGCATAAATTTAGAGTCATTAAAGCAACCTTCTGATATCCGAATTAATCACTTTCAATTCATCAGGGGCATGCTAACGACCTTCAATCCCAAGTCATTTCATTACTTCAGTATTTCAATTAACGCACAGCCTTCAGCTCGTCACATATCCTAACGCACAAGCGTACTTCTTAGTCATAGTGGTAATTTTAGGAACGTGTGGACCGCCCAGCTGATCCGAGGACGTGGAGCTCCAGCGGCGAGGCTCAACGCTAGCGCAACTGGGTAAGGTTGGGTACACTCCTAAACGGGAGCCGTGCTCAACAGGTCACCGGTTTCATAACCATCACCACCTATGTCTACAAAGTTCTGCTAGGGTACTTTGTTTGTTTGAGTTTTGTCATAAATTTGCATAAGCTAGTGAGCGACGAGCTTATCCTGGAGTATGCGTGCTAATAACGTATCCGTGGATCCAAGTAGGTACCGAGAGGGCCTATGCGTGCGTAAATAACGATAATCGGGCGATTTTCGAGGCTAGGATGTAAGTACGGTGTGTCTACAAGAACACTAGAGCTGACTTGAAACGTGCAGATCTATCCTTAGATCTTGTCTTTTGACCCAAATAAGGCCTAACAGAATGTTATCTGTCAACTGTGATCTCCTGAGTAAGTGATCACCTGCCGATTATGCGCATCAATTGAAACATGAGCTAGGCCAAAAATCAAGCACATTAATTAAAACTGTGATTTAATATATGCCACACGCAGACTGGTGATAACCTGTACCACTTCGTCTCCGTTCAAAATCTTTATTTCGGATCTACCTACAGATACTAGTCAGCCCAATAAAAACGTAGACCAATTTTGGAACTAGAGTGGATAAATCCGTGAAGTATTTACTGGTATGAATCGCTAATCACAAAGCCATAAATACCTAAGTATAAAGTGAAGGGAAAACTAACGTTCACAAAGGCTATCACCAGTGACATGTTTTTTTAACTTTTCAAAGTCAGAAAACGTGACGATCAATCTATAGCGAAATGCGAAGAAAACACAGCAGATGTAATACATACTAAATCCAAATATGTGACTAGTACAGCCCCTGGGCAGCAGCCCATATTAGGTCCCGATTATTCAGTTTTGCCAACCTAAAAGCTACATATGTTCAAATCCTTGCCCATACGTCAATAGTAAATTTTTTTCAAGCTTCTTACATAATTTTTGCATAATTTACATGTCTATGCTAAATGAAGCTTTGCCTAAATTTTTTTTTTTTAGGAAAGCTAGTGGTCTATGGCTAAGGTCATATGGAAATAGCCTAGCAAGCCTGGTGTGCGCCGATAATGGTCTAAAGTGGCTCATCACATGGTCAGCCCAAGTTATTTGCTAGTGTACCAACGAGATGTGGCCACCCGCTGAGTATTTGTCTGTGTCTAAATACTGCTCAAAAGACTATCATAGGTAAAGGCTTCAATCGAATGTGGAGCATCGCAGACTGAGTTGAGCCGATGTGCTCGCTGATAGTAGAGTTTCTCAAGCGCCGCGCACCAATCAGCGATCAGAAACGGGTCCGTAGATGCTAGCCAAGAGACCATGGCCTTAACGTCACGCCTGCGCGACCAGCCCATGCAACAGGCGAGACTTATGCGTGAAACAAAACACGCGCCCAGTGCCTCGCTTCACTGAGATACAAATAAGAACCTTCAGACGATGCAATGTTGCTTCCAAGCGGCGAAGCCAGGCATTTTAGAGGCCAATGGACCACACACAAGCCTCTCACGTAAGTTATAGACAGAGCTGGTATTCTATTATGCGAAGGTTTTTAGCATGATTTAAAATCACTATAATTTAACACCATTTTGGAATCGGGATGTAAGCTCTTTTGGCGACTCCCACACGTATGATAGGTAGCCCTACAATACCGACCGACGCCACTCCGGCGCCAGCTCGACGACACCAGCGATGACACATGACATTCTATTTTAAAGTTCACAGTTTATTATTAAGTCTCGGAGTGGCAATTACATCGCCCAACTAAATGAATTATCCCTACCCCCCAACTAAGTTGAGGGCACATTATTACACGGCTCGAACCACAATTCCGTACACAGTAGACTGTCCAGTCGTGAGCTAGGCATCGAATCAACCGAAATCTATTATTTATATTCAGACTACCGGAAATTCAACGCTTAATAATCTGTGCCTACCCTGATTTACATGCCTGCAGATCAAGTAACCATTTCTACAATTACACTTCTTGAGCCGTCCACCCAGCACAGCCAAGATGGAGAAGCAGAGTCAATCCGCCCCACTGCGCGAATTCGCCCTGAGGGCCCGAGGACCGCCTACAGTGCTGCATAAACTACCGATTCGAAGCGTGCCAAGTAGCAGGGCATCGTACCCACCCCACTATCAACTACTGCCACCATCGCTACCTACAAGATATCGTTGAGCTCACTAAATTTCGACGTTATGATTTAGAGTAAGGCTTATTGTATCGATTTATGTAATGTATCACCCCCCGCGTATTTTATATTTCAATGTTGTTTTAGCGATGAATCCAAATTCAATACAATTGCCATCTTTCTAATTCACTTCGTACTGCCCATAAATTAGAGTCATTAAGCACAGGGGGGGGCGGGGGGGGGGGTTGTGAAACCTTTGATATGACGAATTAATCACTTTCAATTCATCAGCGTAGGGCATGCATAATCGACCTTCAATCCCAAGTCATTTCATACTCAGTATTTCAATTAACGCCAGACAACACCTCAGCTGATCACATATCCTAACGCCACAAGCGTACTATAAGCATAGTGGTAATTTTAGACGAACGTGTGGAATCCTCCGCCAGCTAGATCCGCGAGCGACGTGAGCTCCAGCGCGCGAGAGCGCTCAACGCACGTGGCGCCACAGAGTAAGGTTAATGCGTACACTACCTAAAACGGGGAGCCAGTGCCAACAGCCGTCACCGCGTCATAACATCACCACTCTTATAGTCTAACAAAGTTCGCAGGTCACTATGTTGCAAGTTTTGTATAAATCGCATAAGCGTAGCCGTGCTATTTTTTTTGAGAAAGCAACTGTAGGCTAACACCCATACAGGAGGGCCTGACTGAGCCTCAGTGGTCAAATTTAACGGATAATCCCTGGCAGGATTCTGCATCGAAGCATAGAGATGTATAAGTACGGTATCTGTTTCAGATCGATACCAGTAAATAGAAACAGCTAGTACTGAGCTGAGGACTAGCAGAATTTTAGGCGCTAACAGCTAGATGCTGCTCAAGACTTTGTGGTTGTGTTTTGTTACCAACATAGAAGCCTACAGCCAACTCATAGCTCCAACGAACATACTCACGATCAAGCTCACGAGATTATATTTAGGAAACTAGGAGAAGAACGCCCAACAGAAGCCGCACTTTGCGAAGATCCCTCAACATTGCATAGTAAGAATGGAAGTGCATCCCCATCTCACTTTCGTGTCAAATGTCAATTACTTTTAAAAAAATCTTCTGATATATAGCCTAATGACTCTTTAATGATAAATTTAAAGACAACTTCTGCCTATGGTATGTGACACAAAAAAGATTGCTACGGTCAAAATCCCTTAGGGTTGGACCTCTTGGATCCTTTTGCCGAATCTACAGCGTTCTGAAGAAGATAGGTGTGCCTCGATGTTTACGAAACCTTCCGGGCCCCCCCTGGTGCCAAGCATTCCGGACCCCCCCCATGATGGTATCATCGCTTAAAGACATTACAACAATGTTCAGCATTTATATCGCCATTAGCAATCACAAGTCCTTTCCAACTCTCATCATTAACGAAGCTCAGCGCATGTTTCCTAAGTCATTGATAAGACAGGGCAAATGTCAGCCCCCTCACCTAAGTTTACAAATAACTGGCTGACAAAAGAGGTCATTCTAATACAGACCAATAAGCATCTTGACATCAGTGTTTATTGTAAGGGTATTGATTAGAGACTAGTAAGTAGATCCATTCTATACCACACTTCGATGACAATGGACTCTATAAATAACAAACCAACATGGATTTTGAGACCAAAAAGATCCTGTGCTCACAGTTCGGTACTTTCAAAAGTAATGAGAAAGAGATGGCAACACAGTTTGGATCAAATGTCAATAAGCCAGGTGGACGATTCTTGTCACTCTCTTGATTTAGAGTAAAGCAATTTGAAGATCCGTGTCCCGACAAATGAACGTCTTTGAGTACATTCTGGACAAAACTGAGAATTAATAGGCATTCACAAGAGTTCTCTTCTAATTTATGCAGCCAACTGCTAGAAGAGTTTTATCTTACTGGAGAACATCAATTGCCACTGTATTTGATGGATCGGAAGATCAACGCCGAACAATCTGATGTAATCTACAGAGTAGCTACCCATCCACGCACCTCGACCGCCGTTCCTGTACTTGGCTACGTCCTTCGTTCTTCAGCATCTAATATGATAAGGACCTATCCTTCATGTGTAACAATCTAGCTAAGCCTATGATTAGATAGGCAGAATGACTGTACCCATATACCGCCCTCGCATTCACAAAGATTCGATGATGTTGTATTGCCTCACATACAAGACTGATTTGGAGAATAAACTCAAGGTAGCCCCTCTGTAAATGAATATATGTGTTTAACGACTCTCAAAATCCTGTAGCTTCTTTAGACTCTCCTCGTCACTCACCCTGAACCAATTAATGGGAACATATATCGTTTTGCCAATAAATCGAGTCAACTTAATATCAAGTAAATTACTATAAAATTCACTGGGTTGTAAACGATATCTAGCTCTATGACTTGTGTTTGCGCAAAAGGCACACTAATTATTGTTAAGCCACTCACAATCCGCTCTAAACAAGGCAAGTTTTGTATTCCGTAACTTGAAATGAATAGCACAACTAAGAGCTTCTAAGTCTGTGTTATCATGCTAATTAGGCCCGCCTAAAGATAAGTGTATGGCCTGACGCCAGCACGGCATCCAACCCACAAAGAAAACATACACAATAGAATCACTACAGCAACTCGCAGCCAATCTAAAGCAATATTGCGGCCGTACAAACTGACACTCCGTTTAGCGCTTCATAGAAGAAAAAATCTCTGTAATCTATAGCCTAGTTGCTTTAGAGGCTGTATTCAGAGATGCTGACATTATTCTCTCCTCCAAGAACGCGTCGTATCATGCAGTGCGAACATTTGATCCCTTGACCCTCTTGTGCGCCTTAACCACAGTAAACGGACATGAGATTTTAGGGACGCGGAAGATATAAGGCATGACCTTTAAGGACGCCAATTTCGCTCGAACAAGTGCATTCCAGAAATCCATCTTAATACAGCGACAGGCAGCCGCCCTTTTTTTTTTTTTCTGGATATGCTACCTACCTTCGAAGCTAAAGGGCAACTACTGCCTCAGTTATGCGTTCAGAGGCAGCAGTCAGATGAATGTTTTTTTTAATGAGTTTGATCATGCTATGTCTGTATTCATCTCCTTTAGTTGTTGATATTGTATTGTAATTATTGTTGTAAATAACTTCTATATGGCCGATGGATGGTATATGTCATCCAATTCGCCGCATCGTTCTCGGTCTGCTTATCATAGCCATCCATCCCGCTAGATGTTTTATAGTATAATATAGTAATAGAAATGTACGAGCAATAAAACACATAATACAATCAATAATAATAATAATAATAATAATAATAATAATAAATAAAGTATTGGAGCTGATGCTTGCTAATAACTGCCAAATGAGGATCTGACAACAACGTGCCAATTTAATAAGCATGTGAAGGCCCGGCCTGTTTAAACAGATATTTTTACTAAGGCTGATTGCAGATTTAATACTATAAAAAATCTTAAGTCTTGCTGCTTTAACAATGTATAACAGAGTTTTTTTTTTGAACACGCCTAATTAGATTATGACTAAGGCCTTACTTTACAAAACAACAGTATAATGAGCAAAGCGTTATAAGGTAATTAAATAGAAAAAAGCTATGGACATGCATCAGGTATTTCACAATTCACTCTTAATCTAATCTTCTCTACTCTACATACAAACAACATACTCTGCTACGTTTAGATTGTTAGTCATTAATGTAAGAAAGAGCTATTTATAAACAAGAAATCTGCGAATCCCCTACTGAGAGACAGTCATAAAAATATATCTAGTCTACTAGGAGGAAAAGGCGCAAACAAAGAGGAAGAGGATACAAAGTGCACATAGGAATTTCAAAAGGCAAATAATGGAGAAACGGAGTTTAGACAAGAGCACAGCAAGAAAAGGCATTGACGACCGAAGGGAAGAGCTGAAGCAGGAAATCATAGGAGAGAATGCACAAATATAAAAATAATACAGGATGCATGGCTGAGAACAAACATATATCTAGCAGCCCAAGTAAAACAGGAATATTAAACCATTTTGGCCCAATGAACTCCTGTGCCTCAAAGATCAGAGAGATGAAGCAAGGAGAAAAGCCTGAAAGAACACAAAACAATAAGGAAATAATGATAGAACTAAGAAAAGACAAGCAAACTAAAAATGCGGGTGAGCAAAAGAGGGCATAGAAGAAGTTTGAATCAAAATATTGCAACTATTCAAAAGTACGGTTGAAAAGAGCACATCACATTCTTCCTACTAATTACAAATAACCCTAAGAAAAAGATCAAACAAACTGAATTATAGCTACACATATGGGTGAGAAGGAAATACACTGATGATAAGAGCGAAGCACGAAGTGATATGTGAATTCAAGCCAACAAGCAAACCACGAAAATAGAGCACACTTAAAGTAGAATTCCAAAATTGTAGGATGACATAAAAAGACCCATATAACTCACCTTTTCAATAATGCAGCAAATTGGACAGAAGCACAAGCAGGCTTCAAAAGTCACGCGGAGTGACGATTATACCAGAATTTACATAAAGACCTGTAGGCAAGGAAGCGTAAAAGTAGCAATACTACAATCCCTTGAATAACATTGCGAATATACAATATTCCCCATGATATATGGAGCGAAAGCAGCAGATACAAATACCACTGCCTGAAAAAAAATGGCAAGCGATAGGGGCCTCAAACAGTCGCACAAACGCCTACAGGCAAATAGCCTATAACATCGATGATATGAGCTATAAAAACGATGGCCAAACATATGAAGTTCAAATATAGGCTAAAATTCATCTTTTTAGAAATCGAATGAAGTGTTGGCAAAGAATAGACAGCAGGCCAGTTTTAGCAGACAGTAACAGAGGACACTAAGCGCAGGTGGCATAACACTTGCCAGCAGGATATAAGGAAGGGTAGGGGAGTTTAATAAGCAAGATATACTACACTGCGTACGTATTATGTTGATTTATTCAAGACTGCCCATTTGACTTATAGGAGATAGCAGAAACTACTTTTAAAAAAGATGAAAGAGATCAGGCTGACAGTTAACCACCACAACATATACAGATGGAGTAAAACTTCTCGAAGCGTCCAGAAATATCAATTGATTTATTATAAAAATTTATCTGCAGTAGTCCTCTCAGTAAATATTTACAAGGCTTCCTGCACTGGTGAGGTAAGACATAGTGAAAACAAGTCTATGTGTACAGTTAAATTTATGCCACTTAACCTGGACATGAAATACCCAGGGCCTTAAGTCGAGATATATAAGAGCTAAGATGCAACCAACCAAACGATCACGGGACCGCTAATAGAAAAACCAAGAGCAGGAGCTACCACAAGGCGCGCTAGCTAACAAGCCCCTATCTTACTTCCTAGATATATCTATAAACGAGTTTCTACTTGGCGCAATAATGATAACAGGAAAGCCAAGCCGAACTGGCTAAATGAATCATGTTATTCGGCTGGATGATGTGGCATGCTTTGGTTATCTCTAGTAGTGACAGAGACGTAACAGCAAAATGGAGTTTAGAATATGAACAACGCATTGCCCCATAGCATAGAAGAATGACGACCAGCGGGAAAATGGGCGCTATGGTAGTGAATTCCACCCAAAAACTAGTATACAATTATTGTACAACAGGAAGACAACATGCCCCAGGTAGCCTAATACAAGAGGTACGCTTAAAATACGAAGAAGACACAATCTATCTTGCATAATGTATGGATAAGAAAATAGACTATTCTGTTCAGCCATATCGACCTGGAATGCCTCAAGCACTAATAGAGCTAATAAAAGACTAGCGCTTACAAAAGCGTATCAGGTGGTAACTTGGGGAGACCAATCGTCAATACACTATGTTCTAACAGATCAATACAAAACATACATAACGCTCCAGTGTTGCGAATAATGCAAATGCTATGATTGCATTAAAACTTCAAAAACACACGTGCGACAAGCTAACATATATCAAAATAAAAGCTCTGCAGGCATCGATAACAGGAGATGTCGAAAACCACACCTTACACCGCCCAATGCCATGAAACCAGTAGTGACGAGCTCCCACCACTGGAAGCCCCGGAGCTGCGCCCCCTGTCAAGCCTGTCCGACAAAAACACGTTGCCGTTTCCTCGCCTTGGAGAGCGTCCCCTTTATGCTTATTCGGGACAGCACGCCTCCTCACACAGTTACTGCCGCCATAAAACCACAAAAAATTCTATTCAACTGCAGCCCCTAGAAATGTTCCTCCTCCCCTCCCTCTTCTGTGGTGTCAGCATTACGCGGTGCCGTGCTCCTGG
This sequence comes from Sweltsa coloradensis, assembly GCA_024449915.1. Lineage (NCBI taxonomy): Eukaryota > Metazoa > Arthropoda > Insecta > Plecoptera > Chloroperlidae > Sweltsa > Sweltsa coloradensis. The sequence continues at coordinate 1,858 of JAMZAV010016150.1, read as the reverse complement.
CCCCCCCGACACAGAACTCGGCCCCCAACCTTATTTCACCTCTCGACTCATTCATCTGGACCATGTCCTACCATCACACATCTTACCTTCTCTCGACAGGACAACTACAAGAGAAACAACGCACCCTATTAACTACAAGAGAGAGCCATATGAGAAGGCGTTCGCCAGCACTAAGATGTTATCCCACACAAAGAAGATACAACAGAAAAATTGTGCCCCCCGTCGTGGCTGCCACTCACTCCCCTCAAACTCGCCTGGCGATAGCAACACCACGGCAGAAGGGACGCCAGGTGCGGACCCTACCACAGTAGAAAGTCACATTGCAGGAATCATTCCCAGCAGATCAAATTCTCTTGTTGCGTAACTATGATATTTCATTACATTATCTGTATTTTAATAGCCATAGCGTGCAGGAAGGCTAATGCAGGCAAGTGTGCCCTCTGATAGCCGAGACACAGTGATAACAGATGTTACAAAATAAACATTACAGCAAAACAACAAGAGAAACATGAAATTTATAAAGTTGAAGACAAATTTCTTCAAAAGGCCGGATAAGGCGTACTTGAATCGCGAGTCAGAGAGTAATGAAGCACTCCCGAGGGACGCCGAAACGCAAAACAATAGCGTAACTGAGGTCGTGAAGCTCTAATATCCTGACGACGGCCACGACTGCCCGTGAAGACGTTGCACGTAAAAGACACTACGACGAGGCAGTGTCAGAGTCGAGCCGACTAGATACCAACCGCACGCCCGTGTTGGCATACACGTACTTTACATTCGCGCATCATAGGGGAGCACTCGAAGAGCAATAAGCAAAGCGCTTGCCGAGAAGATTGAATAATTAGAGAAAAGGAAGGTGGTGATACTAAACAGACTAAGAGCATCACCAGCGCTATATGCGTAGAGAATTTTTTGCAGAAACAGAAGCCAGAAATTAAGACAAGGCCAAGATAGAATCCTGAGGTATGCCATCGAAGCAGGTAACACAGTAATGCCCCAAGTGTGATACGCTGCACACTGCAGAGCATAAACGAAATAACGACGAAGCCTGATTTCCTCGCTAAAATGAAGTAAACAAGCAATTCATAAACAAATTTCATACAGCCATCAGACTAAAATCACATAACTGAAATCAGCCAGCTAACATCCGCGAGCGTTAAGAAAGCGTGGAAGGAGAAAGGCAAGAATAAATGTTGGAGTGAGCTATTCAACACAAGGAAAGAAGAAATGATAGGGGACAAACCATTATAGGAGACAGAACTACAACAGCACCAGTTCTTAGACTGATACCGGCATGACCTTGCTAGGCCAAAGCAACTACATAGAATAGTGTGATGGAGAGCAGCCATGTGTAAAATCTGTGGTGATGGAACACAGGACAGACAACATCTATTAGATGCGTACATTGAAAGGACACTATGTGGGAAATGCAGGGGGTATAGACAGGGACCGGTGACCAGGAGTCCTATCTGTTGTATGCTCCCGCTTTCCGGAAGCGCTCTCCATTACTTGACTAGATACTAGTGTTGTTTGCCAACTGACTAGTGTCGTAGTTTGAGCGACCGTATGTCCGGTTTCTGAATAAAACTGACGTAAGAACAGACGAGTTGGTAATTACAGTGTACAGTGATTAAGTAGTATGTAATACAGTAGACCACCTCGTCCCTGGGATACTACATTGGCGACGGAGGTAAATAATACAGTCGACATCTGGAAAGAAGAGTACCCAGTAGAACTCGGAAGCTCGTTCCGACGTTGTTCCGCCTGGTACCGTTTACGTCGAAACTAACGTCGTATTTGAGTCGTGATTCCGCGGCGGATTTACGGAGAAGTTATGACAGGATGAACGTGCATCGGA
>JAMZAV010016149.1:0-11629 GCA_024449915.1 Sweltsa coloradensis | reverse complement strand
TACAACTCTCAGGGAGAAAGAATTAGATAATCAATGAAAACTGACTTAAAACATCAATACGATACGAGCGTAGGAGGCTGAATATGACGATGTCTGAGACATTGAAGAATCACACGTGAGCTGCGACATACGATGTGGAAGGTTCTCGAGGAGCCTCCTTGACGTTCGTACAGGTTCTTCTCATCCCTGAAATGTGCAATACAGTCACTGGTAGGGTTGCATCAAGGATAAAATAAAAATAATTGTTAATTGATAAGGTATAAGGACCCTGAGAAATAGCAAATAAAAAGTTCTAATTTCGCTATAAAAAAAATCTTCAATTTCAGTATAAAAACTCAAGGTAAGGCATCATTTCATCATAAAAATAGCACTGCAATCACTACCCTTCAGCAAATTTAACACGTATTCACATTAACAAATATTTAGGCCATATAAAGTTAACTATTGGAATTAGCTAGGCATGTTCGATAATAATATTTCCAACTGTCATGGTGCCAACTATATACGTTAAATTAAAACAGAAATGCTGATTTCAATGTCCAATAGGGAATATTCCACTTCCGCCAAATACTGTACGAATAGATTTTTTAGAAGAAGTATTTCGTCCCGATTACAAATATGTACTTTGTTTTTCCGTGAAATAATAATCCAGTGATTTATAGCCGTTTTAAAAGCAGCACTTTTTTAAAGCGGCAAAAACGACTGTGACGTCAGAACTGTGTTGATCCAACGCCGTCTGGATAAACATACATCCAGACCAAAGATGTTGGAATAGTATTATAGTAGGATCGAGATATACATCAAGACGGCGGTGTTTAAAACAAAGCAGCGCCTAGCGTAGCCTACAGTAATGTAAACAGATGGCGGACATTTTACATTTAACGCCTAGCCAGAAAACGAGAAAAGTTGACATTGCAATCAAAAAACAAAACTGAAACAGTCCTAGGTCTAGGCCTAGACGTAGAAAATTATATATAATACAACAGTCTAGGCCAATCGTTCCTGTAGGATATAGGCATTGGTATGTGAATACTAAAATTACTCACTTGACAAGCCCTAGGCTTAACTTGCCAACCCTAGGCCTGCACGTTCATGTTCTGACACACATCCTGCACAAAAACCTTACTTTGATGACTAATTAAAGCCTATTGTAGATAAAGAATACCATGATAGTCCTAGGCTATGCAAAAATTCAAGACAAAATGCTCGTTATTCTTTATCACAATGATCTCGCGAAATCTCCTGTCACATACGAAAAAAGAAAAACAAAAGACGGTGAAAATGTACATCCCTGTGGAGTTGTTTGTGTTGAGCGGATGGGCGAGCACCGCCGTCCAGGCCTCCAAAAATGCGGTCGCCAGGTCGCCACTGGCGACTAAAATTTGACCTGGCGACCCATATAATGCAGCACAATATGGGCCTGTACTACGGATATTTCCAAAAAAATTCAGATTCAAATTTTCCCGCTCGCTATCCGACATACGTATTTCCAGCGGCAATGGCTAGCTAGGGCGTGGCTTCGTAGTCGACCCGCCCTCGCCGATCCCCCACCCGCTCACCCAAGCCACACGCTGCACCAATCAAAGTGTGACTACAGCCAAGATCACCACGTCGTTATTCAGTTCGATCGATCGATTCCAAGCCTGCTTCGACTCGTCGAGTTTTACAATCGTTTCCATCACGGCGTCAGTCAATGTGCCTAGTGGCCTAGTTTAGACTGACATCAGTGTTTTCCACCTGTGGCGTGTTCAGTCTTCAAGTTCTCGTGTGTTTGCCGTCGGTGTTGTGTTATGCAATGCAAGTGTAATGGCAGGGAAACAAAAGACTCTTTTCTCGTTCTTTAAAAGTGCTGTTCCGTCTACGGCGACGTGTTTGAGCCCAGGCCAAGATGCAGGCCTAGATCAAAGTGAGGTTACGGGACAGGTGCAACAACATGATGAGGTAGGGGTAGGCCTAGGCCTAGGGCTACAAGAATCATCAGTAGACTGCCGCCTAGTTCTTCCTAACCCTAGGCCTGCGACTGCGAGTGCGACTACGAGCGCATCGTCCGACTCTATTGAGAGTAAACAAACAAAAGATGGGAAAAGGCTATTTCAAGAAAAGTGGTGTGATGAATTAACATGGTTAAAGTTTGAAAATGGCATTGCAAAATGTTCATTAGGGCCTATGTTCAAAATATCCTGAGATTTCTGATAAGCATTCAAGAGTAGTTCAAGGCTTCAGTGGACCTTTTAAATTGGAAACTTTTAGATTGCACGGCAAATCAAGAACGCACAGGAGTTGTGTAGAAGCTAATATAGCAAAAATAACCCCAGAGTGCACTCCTTTTGCGACATGTAAAAAAAAATGGATGCAAAAATGTTTCTACATGCAGTAAATCATCGTGACAGGTAGGCCACCCACCCGCAAGACTGTGTTACATTATATTAGATTTGTCGACTCGATGGCGATGCATTGGTTGAACAATTAGGCCTAAGTGTTCTGGCTACTAGAAAATTTGGCTGGCTACTAACATTATGGTAAATTTTTGGAGGCCTGCCGCCGTCTGTATGTAAATATGTACAAATATACGTACATTTAGTTTCCAATTGGCCTTGACTCAACACAGTTATGACGTAGTACCGTCCAAAGATGGCGCACGCTCGTTTTTGGCGCGCAACCTGGGGGTCCAATTTACTTCTTGTTTAAATTACACAAAAAACATTTTTTTAAATAAAAAAAGTGCAGTGACTATTAAGACATGAATAAGAATTAAAACTAGGAAACGCTCAGTTGGACGCGTTGATAAGCGAGCACGTGCTTTAGCTAGATCCACATTGCACATTTTTAAATTTTAAAATTTACGACGTTCACGTTTCCAGTATTATTTATTATTGCCAAGGCATTTGGGTAAACCCGTGTTTAAATCTTTACTTTAAAATCCACCGCCATCTAGAGGACCTTGACTCCTTGGGAAAACTATTTAAACTCTTTGTTGACAAATAATAGACTGCTTCCTCGAAAGTATTTTGATTACTTCTAGGTGGCAGTGCATTAAAAACTTCGCGCGTCTTTTCGTTGCCATGGCAACGTTACTTTTGTTATAATGTAATTTCCATCTACACTACTTATCGGATCAAAATAAAATTAACATATCGTGACCGGACGGAATTCTAAATGATTTGGCTATCTCAGTTTTTGTCGCCGTTGATTTTGAAAAAAAAACTTTCGAATAACTTTAATGAAAATTTTTTAACTTTTTGAACGTTTTTGCCACAAAACTAATGGCATTCAATCGAAAAACAAAGCTTGCGGATAATGAAAATTTCAACTCGATCCGAGCCTCCGTTCGACCGCTATCATGAGCCAAAAAAGCTGACGACTTTCCGTTGCCATGGTAACCGTACTTTGTTATAATGTAATTTCCATCTACATACTTATCGGATCAAAATAAAATTAACATATACGTGACCGGACGGACATTCTAAATGTTTTGGCTATCTCAGATTTGTCGCCGTTGATTTTGAAAAAAAAAACTTTGGATTAACTTTAATGTAACTTTTTAACTTTTGAACGATTTTGCCCCCAAAATAATGGCATTCAATCGAGAACAAAGCTTGCGGATTGGTTTGAAAATTTCAACTCGATCCGAGCCTCCGTTCGAACGTTATCGGGGAGACATACAAACAAAACAAAAAAAAAAAAAAAAACAAACAAAAAAAAAAAAAAAAAAAAAACAAACAAAACCAGTGACTATTTTTTTCCGGCAGAGTCAAATGGAAACGCTCGCTTCCCCTCGCTTAATAAAATATAAAATATTAAGTGAAATATTCCTTATTGTCAAATAAATTGCATATTTGGAGTTAAAACTTACAGAAATTGAGGAAAAGTTCCCAATTGACTCTAATTTAGCAAAAAAAAGTAATTATTACCTTATTTTGCTACTTAATAATAAAACAGTCATATTTATGTTCTAGTGTGAAAATGCCTATCGTCTAGTAAGATTGGGTTTGACAGGTTGGGAAAGCAAAGGAGAACATAAATTCCAGCCTGAAGGCGGGGAGCAACAAAACTTTTCACCTCTGATGACAACTGCAGCTAATTTAAAGTTGAGCCATGGATGTTTTGTCCTCCCGAGCACTAGAGTTGGAAGGGAAGCCCCCTTACTGTTTGTGCTGACGGTGTGCCCCAGTTGAAGGTGTGTGAAGTAACCTTGCTGATGACGACAACATGCATGCAGAATTTGCTTCTTGCGTGGCCCTACCACAGGTTTGGTTATGTGTTGTGAGTTTTGTTTGCATGTAGTTAGCTGATTTTTAGTGGCCACCATCTGCCTGATGAGTCCCAGAAGGACGAAATGCGTTGTGGATAAAGCCCATAAAGGTAAAAACTTTAAATTAGCTGCAGTTGTCATCAGCAGGTGAAAAGTTTTGTCGCCCCCAGCCCTTCAGGCTGGCATTTATGTTCTCTTTGCTTTCCCAACCTGTCAACCCTTCTCCAATCTCACAGTCAAATTAAGCACCATTTAGTGAAAAAAGTCATTCACGAAAATTCAGGGTACAGACGGACGACAGCTTCCCTTAAAAATGTTAGGTAGGTTGCATAGACACAAATAGATGAGGAGGCCTGGGACAAGTCGTTTTGACTGACTAGTGGTCTTATTACTCAGCGTGAGAAGAATAATTAGCGACCCGAAGCGAGCATTTCCATTTGACTTGGCGGAAAAAATAGTCACTAGCTTTGTTTTTTTTTTTTTTTTTTTTTTGTATGTCTCGCCATAAAACTTCGAACGGAGGCTCGGATCGAGTTGAAATTTTGACCATCCGCAAGCTTTGTTCTCGGTTGAAATGCATTAGTTTTGTGCAAAATCGTTCAAAAAGTTAAAAATACATTAAATTAACAAAGTTTTTTTTTTCAAAATAAACGGCGACAAAATCTGAGGTGGCCAAATATTTAGAATGTCCGTCCGGTCACGAATATGTTAATTTTATTTTGATCCGATAAGTAGTGTAAATGGAAATTACATTATAACAATATTTAACGTTGCCATGGCAACGAAAAGACGCGCAAAGTTTCTAATGCACTGCCACCTAGAAGTAATCAAATACTTTCGAGGAAGTAGTGTTTATTTGTCACCAAAGAGTTTAAATATTTTTCCCAAGGAGTCAAGGTCCTCTAGATGGCGGTGGATTTATCCACAAAGTAAAGGTTTACACAGGGGTTTACCCAAATACTTTGGCAATAATAAATAATATTGGAAACATGGCCCTGGGACAGCAAACGTCGCAAATTTTAAATTAAAAAAAAAATGTGCAATGTGGGTCTAGCTATAGCACGTGCTCACTATCAACGCGTCCAACTGGGGTTTTCCCTAGTATATTTTTAATGTCACCACTTTCACCAGCTGACAGGTGTAGTCAAGATTGAAAGTCAAATTAAGCCAAACCAATTATTTTCAGGAAACAAATATTGTTGTTTGTGAAATCTTTGCTAGGCTACTCTGTGATTGTGAAATGAAATTTTATTACTATCTTTTAGCACAAGACACTTATTAAATGGCGGGAGTAGGCCTATAACCAGCGCACTACCTAGTCGTATGAGTCACTGCGGACGGGGGGTTAAACCTCATTTGATGGAAACATCGAGAACATTTAATTATTCAGCAATTTAGGACAAATATGCAATCTCCTGAGTTAACATTATATACCCCAACATGGTTTGCTTCAAAATTGCAGCTAAATATTTAGACATTTCAATTACATTTTATAGGGTACCGGTACCGGTAATACAAAGCAGAAATTTGTAAATCAACCTCAGCTGGGGATTGAACCAGGGTCTACCGCTTCACCGTGCGGATGACTTCTCCACTAGACTACAGATGCAATATAAGATCTTAATATAGGCATATTTAATTCTTGGACTGTATTTAATATTAGCTGAACAATTAAATCTAGAACAAGGATCACCAGTGTAGGTTTTACAACTCACGGTAACAGAAGTTCCACTTTGAAAGATGCTGGTTGCGCTGAACAACTCCAACAAGTCCGAGGTCCATCTCTCTCAGTCTGCTGATAACTCGGTTGGACTTTTTGGAGGACGGTGCATCGTCCACAGGCGCCATCTTGAACGTCAGCTGGAGACAGAACAACAGGGTGTGTCATACATTTACTCCTCCGGTTATAACACAAAGTAATATAGAATTTAACTCTTCTCAATACAAAGTGAGATCTAGTAATAGGGTAGGCTTCTAGACCTGACATAGGTTTACCGTACATCTGGGACCAACTTCACGCAGAGGTGTGTGAAAACAATATTGATCCCAATGCTTTTAAGGGGCTATTAGTATTAGGCCTACCCCCAAAAATTATTTTTTTTCCACAAATCTAAGCATAATGGGCCTACTAGGCCTACACTAGAATGACAATTCAAAAAATTATATCTTAAGGCTGCACAGGAGTAGCTATAATATCGGCGCGAGGCAGTGTCCCCGCATTCAGTTGGAACTCGGCCCACAACTGTCATAGGGGTCATTCCATACCAATTCACCAAACACCTGTTGCAGCAACATTTCAGAAAAAATTCAAATTTTACACACTTACTCTACATGTCTTAAAGGCACAAAACCAATTTTTAATAATTTTTTGGTCATGATCTCAAGGACTTACAGGCCCTTAAAGGACGCAGCGCGTTGTAAAAATGGCACTTTTAAGGAGTAGCGGTAATTGGAATAACTCGGAAAGTACAAGTCGTAGGAGGATGGAACATACACCAAATTAATCGTCACAAACTGAGCTTTCATTTGACATATTTTTATAACCTTACTAATTAACATCTATGAGTACGATTAGTACAAAGTTTTGACGCAAATGTACGATTTTTGCAACTTTTGCAATAAGTTTTCTCATTTTTTTTTTACAGTATATTTGGGTACCATATTAAATGTGTGAAAGATAAAAGTTGTGTGTTTTTAAACCCTTTAGCTGTTGCAAGCTTTCAAAAATGTCGAAATTTGAAAATTTACCGTTTTTGGGCCCTCGTAACTCCAGTGGGGGACCATTTAAAAATCTGAAATTTTTGTCATGAAAAGTTATGAACCTGTAAAGATGCAGTTAAAATTTGGAGAATGTGTTTTCCTTCGTTGGAAGTTACATCACACTGAAGTTGCCCAAAAATTACCCTACTGCTATGTATTAGCAAGTACATATTGGTGCATGCTGCCATACATTAATTTCTAATTTGTTGACATGAAAAAAATCAGTTAATAGTTGTAGATTTAATGTTTTACTTGCACAGCATAGGTATTACATGAAAATATATCCGTATTGGCTAGTTGAATATAGGCAAATTACACAGCCTACGTTCCTTTTTTCACTGGCTGACTGAAGAATCCAAATTGTTGTCAGTCTTCCTCATTATCCACACAACAATTATTTATGCAGGGTGTTGCATGAAGGTCTAGGGCCTAGGCCTACTCTTAAGTTCTTGACTGAGGTCTTTATTAATGTTGTATACTCGAGCGGAGAAAGAATCCAAAACATGTTTTCATTAGTGACCCAAGACTTATCCTCCTTTCAAAACTTCAAGGCTGTGCTGAGAAGAAATGTACAAAGTTGTCTCCTTCATTGAGGGTTTTTGGACTCAACAAATCCACGCCACCACTTATTCATAAATGCATACCACATAATCACACTACTAGTTGCTTGTTTGACCTGATTTTCACTATTTGAACTTCTTGTAGTTATTTGAATCGGTGTTAAGAAACATTTGACATTATTGCAAATCAATCGGAATTGAGCAATGTTTTTCTCTAGTATAATAACTTAATAAGGTACCCTTATAGCATTTTCAAAAATGATCACTCAAACTAATTCTACCTCCATGGATGTTCTTTTCATAGATAAATGTTACCCCGTGAAATTTGTATTGCAAAATTCAAACATATCTTCTAGAGTCAAAATTTTATTGTCTTTTGTTCTCTGTAAGCTGGCTTTAGAAACTAGATGTTTTAACAGTTTATCCTATGCCATTTCATGGTCATTTCCCATGTGACATTAAAAAAAAATGCCACTGGGCTTCAAAGCCCAAAATTAGCTTGATGATTGCAACAGTTAGAGAATATTTATTTTATACTGTACTTTTATACTGGCTTGCTGCCCATCAAAAAAACAAAAGTTTAAAACATTCGAGCTATTTTAATTTCTGGTAAAAAGGTGTTTTTGAAAAGTAGTAATACACCCCTGGAGTGGCGTGCTTTAATTGGTCCACTTATTGATTGCAATAATGTCAAATGTTTCTTAACATCCAAATCAAATAACTACGGAAGAAATTCAAATAATAAGAATCAAGTCAAACACACAACTTAGTAAATGATTATGTGACATGCATTTAGGACTAATAAATGGCTTGGAGTTGGTTTCCCAAAGACATCAATGAAGGAGACAACTTTGTACACTTCTTCCCAGCACAGCCTTCAAGTTTTTAAAGGAGGATAAGTCATGCATGGGGGCACTAAAGAAAAAATGTTATGGATTCTTTCTCCGTTCAAGCTATTGACGGCAATGGTCGAGTGCACAACATTAAAGAAGACCTCAGTCAAGAACTCAAGAAGAAGACCTTCATGCAACCACCTAAATAATAATTGTTGTGTTTGATAATGGTAAGACTGACAAACAATTTGGATTCTTCAGCAGTCCAGTGAAAAAGGAACGTAGGCTGTGTAATTTGCCTATATTCAACTAGCCAATGACAGGATAATTTTCATGTAATGCCTATGCTGTGCAAGTAAAACATTAAATCTACAAATATTAACTGATTTTTTTTCATTATCAACAAATTAGAAATTAATGTATGGCAGCAATGCACCATTTTTGTACTTGCTAATACATAGCGAAACAGGTAATTTTGGGCAACTTCAGTGTGATGTAACTTCCAAACGAAGGAAAACACATTCTCCAAATTTTAACTGCATCTTTAACAGGCTCATAACTTTTCATGACAAAAAAATTTCAGATTTTTTAAATGGTCCCCACTGGAGTTACGAGGGCCCAAAAAAAGGTAAAATGTTCAAATTTGACATTTTGAAAGCTTGAACTGCTAAAAGGGGTTTTAAAAACACACAACTTTTATCTTTCACACATTTAATATGGTACCCAAATATACTGTAAAAAAAAATGGGCATTGTGATCACAACCCTTCTATGAGAAAACTTATTGCGAAAGTTATAGTTGTAGATGTTAAGTAGCAAGATTATAAAAATATATGTAAAATGAAAGCTCAGTTTGTGACGATTAATTTGGTGTATGTTCCATCCTCCTACGACTTGTACTTTCCAAGTTATTCCAATTACCGCTACTCCTTAAAAGTGCCATTTTTACAACGCCCCTGCCGGGCCTTTTAAAGGTCCTGCAAGTCCTTGAGGTCATGACCAAAAAATTATTAAAAATGGGTTTTGTGCCTTTAAGACATGTAGTAGTAGGCCTAAGTGTGTAAAATTTGAATTTTTTCTGAAATGGTGCTGCAACAACTTTTTTCAAAATCTGGTGAAATGGTATGGAATGACCCATATCGGCATATTTTTTTTTTACTCTTTTCACGATAAAATTTACTAGGACTTGTGTGATGTCGATTTTCGAAATTGTATATAATATGGGCATAAAATTGCGAACTTGGACAATATTTTGAAAATTTACCTTCACTTTAGGGCCGGTATTACAATGTCCCGATAGTGTTCCCTCTAAAGTTTATCTTCTAGATAGCTCTATTTGGTGTATTATGAGTGGCCGATAGCACTAACCTCCAGACAAAATTTAGTTAGCGGGAGGATTTTTTATCCCCTGGTTTAGGTGGCAGCATAGATACTACTATACCTACTGTCGGGTGGATCATAACCACACTTTTAATTTCAAAATGGATTCCAATCATTTTGACAGTAGCAGTAGTAGCTCTGATGATTGATTATGTGGTTCTTGACATGGTCAAAGTACATGAATAAATATTATTCTAACCCTTAATAAGTATTTCTAGATAGAAAACAGCAAACTTTTATTATATTATGCTTTAGGTAAAATATGGGGTAGATTTTAGGGCTGTTCCTATTTACCCCATGTTCCCATTTACCCCACTTACCCCTATATGTTTTGTTTTCTATCAGTGGTGGAAATGTAACAGAAATGTGTTGCACAACTCATACATCAACAATGAGAATGACATTAAAAATCAATGTACCTACTAGCTGAATTATTAGTGCTCTGCACTAGGTGTCAGAAACAGCCTAGTAAGGGGATGCACTATTTTAACACTCGCATGCACACCCCCCACAAAGAAGGTAAGGCAATGGTGGTGAGACTCACCATATTTCAACTCCTAGGCAAGTAGGGTACACGATGTCGATGACGAGACAGGACGAATGTAGGCCACCATTTGAACTGGATGTTCCAGCACTTTTCAAGTTGAAGTTGAACAATGACAAACCTAGGATATGAGTAAAGAAATGCTAAACACACGCGGGCCCGACACGACCACAAAGAATAAAATAAAAGTAAAACTCATCTTTATGAATTGTTGATTACCGGTGGAACAGAAATTATTTAGTCTCTTTCTGCCACTTCTTGAAGTGTAATAGGTAGTTCATTTGTAAGGAATTTGAATGTGTAATTTGGAGCACGACAAATCAAAGCACGTTTAATTAAAATTAGATCACTCGTTATAGGCAGAGGGGAGGGCCAACGAAGGTGGTGAAACTGTCCCTTCACTCTTTAACGCATCCGATATACCGTAATCTGAAACAAAGAAGAACTCAATGAGATAAATTGGACTCAAGGTAGGCCTACCCGGTATTTGATTTGAGAATGTGGCAAAGGTGATAGTGAAACAATCGGCAATCACAGAAATACATGCCTAATAGACTAATAGTCAATTCCAAATTGATTCACTGAACCACACTGAGTGCGCATCGATTCCGTGACTCGTAAACAAACGTTTCTTGCCATTGGAAAACTCAGTTGAGAATTATTTTCATGGTTAATTCTAACTAATAAGCCTAGGCCATCTACATGGTAACTACAGAGTTTGGGGGGCTTTTAATAGTTGTGGGAAAAATGCTAAGGCCTCATGAATGAGCTATGGGAAAATATCTAGGTAGAGTAAAAGATCTTGAAGTCAAGTAGGTCTACAGCAATTGAGGGGTAAGATATTATGCATCTTCAACTGAAAACAGTCTTATCCCTGCAACTTTTATAAACAAACCAGGATTAATATCCGGTTTATACAAATCTCGTCTCTGGCCTAGCCTTCAAGTATTAAGGTTAGATAGACCTACCTTAAACTGATTGTAACGTAGGCCTGTTTCATCCAGCTTGAACTATTCAGCAGGCAACGGACAGCTCGATCAGTAGTACTCGGAGTCGGAAACCCAGGGCTACGATCCACCATAGCGAAGGCCTGTAACAAAAATACATTTTTTTACACCTCAAACCCTTCCTAATCAAATTGTAGACAAATTTATGTAGGCATAGTAATTTTTAGTTTGTTGGGAGCTTGTCAGTTACTGTAGGTACGGTACCTATATTATATATAGAAAAGGCCATCCTACTTAGGACGCCTTATCAAGAAGAACTCGTGTCAAAATGTGGTCTGAATGAGAGATATTTTC
>JAMZAV010016147.1:0-11135 GCA_024449915.1 Sweltsa coloradensis | reverse complement strand
CATTATGTAAAAAACCGCCTTGGCATTGTTTTTACATTATAAAGCACCGCCTTGTAAGGTGTCCTTCCGCCTGGAGTTGTAGAGGGAGGCCGTGCATCTGGCAAGGCCTAGGGCAGACCAGTCAATAAACACACCTTGCTTTGTAATGTTGCCTCGTCTTTAATCCTCAATCATCCTACACATCAGAACCTTCACAGACACAACAGAGAAAATTACTGACGAAAGCCCACGATGCAATTTTGAGGTTAAGTTGTTGTCCAGACAGGTGTTTGGAATTCACTCTACCTCCAGTGCTGCCAACGTGCAACGATGTTGTTTATTTTTTCGACACGCACCCGAATGCTGATGCAATATGATACAGTGGACATTTAGAATAATTGTAACACAAATAATAAATAAATAAATAAATAAATAATAGTTTTGAAAATAACTAGTTTTTCATTCACCTAGATCGTTCGGCGCTCAGTTTTTTTTTTACAGGGGCGTAAAGTTGGTAAAAGTTATGGGGGAGATTTAAATCCCCTCGCAACTGAGTGGATGGAAAATTGTTAAATAACTAGGCCTAGTCAAGTAGTAATTTCATTATTATAAGAAGGAAAAAAAAGCACAGGAAAATTAAACCTAAGAAGGGTTTTCACTTTTCACTGAAAATCAGATATTTTTCTGAGTGGGTACACTCTAAATAAATTTATTTGTTTTTATTCAGAGTCGGCCACTCAAATAAGATCCAATATAAATAATAAAATTTAAATAATTTAACATTATGAGGAATGGGAGTGGAACGCTGTACTTTGCTGTACATGTACCTACTACGTCCGCTTGGTCTGTTCGACCTAGAAAGGCATTTTATTTATTTGATTCTCTTGCATCGTTGTGCAGGCCTAGCTATGCGACTGATGAAAGGAACTGGATGAAGTAACTGGAACTTAAAACATTATGTTCAAAATAAACATGTTATGCTCAAATTCAATCAAATTAAAAGGAAGTAAGTTTATTGAAACATAATTTTTACAGCTGTTCTCCCAAACACTATTGACAACCCTAAGGGATGGTTGTCAGAGGGTGTGACCAGGGGTCCTATTTATTTACTACCTATCTCAAGTGACATTGTCGATTTGACAGCGACAACTTTGTAAATATAATAAATCATGCTCAGCACGGTATTCTTAATATTTCTGCGTGCCTGTGACTTAAATGTTGGCCTTGTGGTTCTATTTAATAAGTTGTCACTGTCAATTGACAAGTTATCACACACAAGTGTTGTTGTATTTACAAAGTTGTCGCTGTCGATCGACAATTTGTTGCACGAGTTAGTAAATAGATCCCCGATGGATAGTGGGAGGTAACTTGGAAAGAAATGGTTGTAGTGGATCCAATGCAACCTAGCCGAAGCTGCCAGCATCGATGGATGAATTGAATCGTGGCCGGTCAGTAATTTAAAATTAATAATCATAATTAATAATAAAATATTTATTAAACGTCAGTGCACTCTTCATACATGGTACATTACACATTACATTATGTTGCTTATTACATTATTGGGGCTCGCTGATTGGTTAAGATTCAGTCGCTAATAACGTGATCAGGTTGCTTCGAAACAACCTTACCACTGCAGTTCTGCTACAGGCAAGAAACAATGATCGGTTTCAATACGCACCTTTATGAATTAGAAATAAGTTTCATAGCACAACATTGCACAATAATTTAACACACACACAACAACAACACACAACAATTTAAATGTCAAATATTGCAACGGTTTGTTTTCTTATAGAAGAATAGTAATAAAGATATTTTTATTTTAACTAGGAAAACGCTTAAGTCCTGCCGCGTTGTTGGATGAGCGTAATTGGTGCATTGAGCTGCCATGTGTTATGCGGATTTTCTGTTGTTCAATGTTCTGTGAAAAAATTAGTACTAAGTTGAAGATTTTTTTTAAATTAAATTAAATTAAATTAAAAATAAACTTTAATTTTTAATTTTTTTTAATTAATTGTATGAATTTTTAAAAATTTAAAAAACGAAAAATTGCGATTTTTATAAGAAATAATTATTCGATTGCGCTCAATTTTCACACGAATATATAAATTCATAAAATTAAGGTTCTGTGAAAAACGTATTACAATAAATTAAAGCATGTAGGTGTTATAAGTAAAAAATTGTTCTAAAAAAGAAAAAACTCACAAAATTTATATTTTCATGAAAAATAATTTTTCGATTGCGCTCAAATTTCACACGGATATCTTCATTCATAAAATTAAGGTTCTGTGAAAAAATCATGAAAATCGGATTAAGCATGTAGGTGTTATAAGTAAAATAAATTTTCAAAAATCGAAAAAATCGTAAAATTGCGATTTTCATGAGAAATAATTTTTTGATTGCGCTCAAAAACGTGGCAGTTCTAAGTTCAGAGATTTCGAAGGCCTCCATAAAATTTCATCGCAAACGGAGTATCGGTTTAGCCGGAATCGTGCTGACAAACACACAAAAATACAGAAAAAAAAGAAAGAAGGAAAGAAAAAAAAAAAACATTCCGGATTTTTTTCTCCAGTGTAGTGAAATGGAATCTTCGCTTCGCTCGCTACGCTCGCTACGCTCATCCAATTAAACACATTTATTTACATCAACTTCACATATGCCTACTTAAAGTTATGTGAAGTTCATAGTGTAGTAGGCTGCTTAAAATGGTCACTTCTGGTTTATAATTTAAAACATTCCTAACTTTTCCGTATTACGTAGTAGTAAAATGGCTCATAATTATAAATAACTAACACAACAATGCAACAAAAAAGATGGTTACACTATATACTGTACACATACTACTACTATATAGATAGATAGATAGATTTATTTGCGTAATGTTAGACTCTCCCCATTTAAACCATGTTTAGAGTGTATTACATGCTATGATATAGCTTCTACCTAGACTAATACAATACTACGTAACATAAATACCATATCTAGACTAATAGTACATCAATAATATCAGTCTTATTATGGCAGTGTGTATAATTACGTTACCTCACCTAGTAATAGAATAATAAAGTATACACTATACAGTAATCAAACTTAATACATGTACAGCAGAATATCGAGCAAAATTACATAGTTTGATAATATCGGTAATATAGTAGTCACATAAGTACATAGAAGGGTCACACAGCAGTAGTATGCTACTTTCAGAGTACTAAATTTATTGTGTAGAAATGCTTGTAGTGCACTACTTGAGTTGTACTACCTATGTCAAATGTAACAGTAGCAATAAAATAAACTGTTATGTATTGCCCTAACAGCCTTGTATTGCTGGTTGGGGCATCCAAATAATTATGTTGACAATGATAAAACAAAACTAAATGAAAAGCAAACAAATGTGTCGTCATGTTCATTCAATATACACATTTTATTTTAATTAAATATTTTTAAATCACACACACAATCGCATAAAATATTGATATATTTGCCAATTTGGTACATTATTGCCTTGTTATTTACAAAGCAGGACAATAAATAAAATTACACAAATGCACAGAAAAACGTAAACACTGAGCTAAATAGTAAGTGAACAATTAACACAATAAAATCATTATAAAACAAGTAACAAAGTTCTATAGGGTAAACATTATATATGTATATATATATATTTTTTTATATATGTGTTCAAGAAGAATAATAATATGTACTAATTGTATATGACTTGATTGATAACATGCTGTACAAACAAAAACGAATAAAACCTAAAAGGATCAAATTAAAGAGAAATTAAATAGAAATAAATATAAATGAAAATATATAATATATGAAAAAATAAATTACTCAAACTAAAATCAGAAAAAGCAGCTAGGGAAAAATCAAAACACAGTTTAGCAGAAGAAATGACAGAACTTAGATCATTCTCCTTGTAAAATCTTGAAAACAGAAAACCATAAGAAAACACCCTTCTTTATTTTTTAATACTATAAATAAATTATAAATAAAAATAAGCCATCAAACTAATCAAATGATTCAGGATCAAACACAAGATGCACTCATCCAGTTGAAGACAACTCGAGAGACAATCTGGGTAGAAAATATTGATTTTGGAAGTCCCCTTCTGGGCCCGGGGTAGAATTGACCCTGAGCATGGCTCTGTTCATTCTAAAAGGCGATTCAAGAGAAAAAGTCCACTTCGCAAACATCAGCTAATAAGAAGGGTAGATTACTCCCTGAATCTAGAGGCGAGCTCTGGCAGTCGTCATCGGGGAACTTTCCCCTTCCCTTGACGACCCCCCGGCGACGACAAGAATAACAACACGGACGATGACACAGACGAAGACGGCCACGACTTGGTGGAAATACCAACCCCTGACCTTCCCATACTCTCCCTTGCCCTATGTCCTTTGCCTGAGCCCAGCCTGATTCCGCCATAGACCACAGGCCCTCCCCGGCCAAGCTCCCGTCCCGGCCTCCTACCCCTATGCCCTCCCCTTGCTTGTGGCTGATTTAGGCCAGCACAAGCCTGTCCACCCCGCGTCACCCTTACGTTCCTCCCCTTTGGAAAATATATATGGTTATTACTTATTAATTAACTACGTAATAAACTTCATTATCGCAGGAGGCGCAATATGGCCCAACGGTTGACGCGCCCTTAAACCTAACAAACTTCAGAGTTTAATTAGATTAAGGTTGCCCGTCAACCGTTAGATAATAATTAAGGTGACCAGACGTACCGGTTTGACCGGTACAGTACTGTTTTCAAAACACTTGTACCGGTGTCCCGAGAGACTCATTAAAATTACGTATTTGTACCGGTTTGCAATTTTAGAGGGGAAATGTCCCGGTATTCTGTCAACTATACCATGTGGAAGGATAATGTTTTACTTGAAAAAATATACACTCCTCTGTTAATTACTAACAGTAATAACATTGAAATAGTTCTTGCACTTCCAAGAAGATGATTCATTTTCTCTAGGGGTGTGCGAGTATTATTAATGATCTTGGTAGAGTGCCGGGTCGGGCACGTGTGTGAAAACGTAAAAATTGTTAGGCCTATATATTTTTGGCACCACCAATGCTACCAATGCTGATTACTTATAGTGGTAGCGGTACGCAAAATAATACTGCACTTTTTTAACACGGTTTGGCACTTTGCACAGTTGTAGGTGGGACCAAAAGTAATTTTTTTAAAGATGTGGAGGCACTCGAAATTTCCCTTAGAATTCAAATGGCGGCCATTTTTCAAAACGATGTTCTCAGATACAAAAATTCTTTTGATGTGTCTAATAAATCATGTTTGGTATCGTTTTCGTATATTTCCGACTCGAATAACACGAAAATAATGTCAAAATAAAAATTTGGGTGAAATTCTAGAAGTTTAACATGTATTTAGTAGTATTTTCAAGAAAATCTTCATAGATTGGGTTTGACATAGAAACTCCTTTATCCTACCCCTGTACATGCTTCTAGCATAAAATTATTATGATTTAAATGTTTAATTTAAAACCGACATTCATTTTTTTACTTTTTGGCCAGTCATTGCTGCGGCAACCAGAGGTGCTCAACAGGTGGTTAATGATTATTGTGCTGATTAATATGCTGCTCTTTTTTAACGCGGTTTGGCACTTGCCTCAGTTGAAGCTGGTACCCAAAAGATGTTTTTAAGATGTGGAGGCATTTAAAATTCCCTTCGAATCCAAGATGGCGGCGATTTTTGGAAATGACCTTTGAACACAAAATTTTGCTCAAAACGACTAATAATATCATGTTTGGTGTCAAGTCCATATGCATTTGAGCCAGAGAACACGAATTTGAGCTCAAAATATTAATGATACGTACAGTGTACAAATTCACTACTGCTATTATCACAAATCGACTAATTGATAGGTATTTAGTTAAGAATATAGGTATTTAAGATTTTCTGTTTAAAGCAATTTATTACTTCTATGCCGCGTTCTTCACTAACTTCACACATTGCTCTCTTGGCAGAACGCTTGCCTTTGGAATTAAAAGCAGACACTGTGTCACAATCAGTGAATGCGTGAAAATCTATAAGTTCTAATGGCCAGTTTGCCTTTGTTACTTATGCGCAGCTCACCATTTGCTGAAATCGAAGGGGGAGAAGCCTGATTTTCGAAAAAAGTCATCTAATTCAATTTCCCTGTGCTGACTTGCAATGAATAGTTTAGAGAAAAGCTGCTCATCAGTCATCACACTTCTTATTCTTGTTGCCTGCAGACGTAATTTTTAGTTTAGCCGTGAAGATCTTTTTGTTCACTGTCTTTAAGGGTTGAAAAGTAGTAATTAAGTTATCAACTATATAGTATCTCCCTTACAACCTTATACAGATTGATGCCATCATCTACAAGAGAGTTTAATATGTCAACACCTTCCCTGCTCACTAACACCCGGCTGTCAATTACTATAAGATCTTCGCTTAATTCCGAGAACGTATTACCAAATTCTAGAAAACTGTCTTTGAGTCGATAACTGCTATGAATTAATAATAATAATAATAATAATAATAATAATAATATTCGTAAATGATAGCAGGTGTAATAAAAGTATGCCCCGACTGGGGATCGAACCCAGAACCTCTGGCTTAACGCGCCATAGCTCTGCCAATTAAGCTACCGAGACATGAGACACACCTTCATTAAACTGCTATTTGTTGTGACTGTTGACATCATGATAATAATCGAACAGAAGACTGCAATGTAGCTGTCATTACTAAAAGAACACATGGAAAAATCCAATAACTTCTCATCTCCCATGAGTTGGGTAGTATGAATATAAGGTTTTTAAGCATAAGCCCGCTTTGAGGACATTATTACTTAATGATAGCAGTTGTAATAAAAGTATGCCCCAACTGGGGATCGAACCCAGAACCTCTGGCTAAACGCGCCATAGCTCTGCCAATTGAGCTACCGAGACAGTCTTCTGTTCGATTATTATCATGGATGTCAACAGTCACAACAATAGCAGTTTGATGAAGGTGTGTCTTATATGTCTCGGTAGCTCAATTGGCAGAGCTATGGCGCGTTAAGTCAGAGGTTCTGTGTTCGATCCCCAGTCGGGGAATACTTTTATTACAATGCTATCATTTACTAATATTATTATTTTTAATTCATAGCAGTTGTCGACTCAAAGACAGTTTTCTAGAATTTGGTAATACGTTCTCGGAATTAAGCGAAGATCTTATAGTAATTGACAGCCGGGTGTTAGTGAGCAGGGGAGGTGTTGACATATTAAACTCTCTTGTAGATGATGGTATCAATCTGTTTGTAAGGGAGATACTATATAGTTAACTTAATTACTACTTTTCAACCCTTAAAGACAGTGAACAAAAAGATCTACACGGCTAGACTAAAAATTACGTCTGCAGGCAACAAAAATAAGAAGTGTGATGACTGATGAGCAGCTTTTCTCTAAACTATTCATTGCAAGTCAGCACAGGGAAATTGAATTAGATGACTTTTTTCCGCAAGAAAATCAGGCTTGTCCCCCTTCGATTTCAGCAAATGGTGAGCTGCGCATAAGTAACAAAGGCAAACTGGCCATTAGCACTTATAGATTTTCACGCATTCACTGATTGTGACACAGTGTCTGCTTTTAATTCCAAAGGCAAGCGTTCTGCCAAGAGAGCAATGTGTGAAGTTAGTGAAGAACGCGGCATAGAAGTAATAAATTGCTTTAAACAGAAAATCTTAAATACCTATATTCTTTACTAAATACCTATCAATTAGTCGATTTGTGATAATAGCAGTAGTGAATTTGTACACTGTACGTATCATTAATATTTTGAGCTCAAATTCGTGTTCTCTGGCTCAAATTCATATGGACTTGACACCAAACATGATATTATTAGTCGTTATGAGCAAAATTTTGTGTTCAAAGGTCATTTCCAAAAATCGCCGCCATCTTGGATTCGAAGGGAATTTTAAATGCCTCCACATCTTAAAAAAAAAATTTGGGTACCAGCTTCAACTGAGCCAAGTGCCAAACCGCGTTAAAAAAGAGCAGCATATTAATCAGCACAATAATCATTAACCACCTGTTGAGCACCTCTGGTTGCCGCAGCAATGACTGGCCAAAAAGTAAAAAAATGAATGTCGGTTTTAAATTAAACATTTAAATCATAATAATTTTATGCTAGAAGCATGTACAGGGGTAGGGTAAAGGAGTTTCTATGTCAAACCCAATCTATGAAGATTTTCTTGAAAATACTACTAAATACATGTTAAACTTCTAGAATTTCACCCAATTTTTATTTTGACATTATTTTCGTGTTATTCGAGTCGGAAATATACGAAAACGATACCAAACATGATTTATTAGACACATCAAAAGAATTTTTGTATCTGAGAACATCGTTTTGAAAAATGGCCGCCATTTTGAATTCTAAGGGAAATTTCGAGTGCCTCCACATCTTTAAATATTACTTTTGGTCCCACCTACAACTGTGCAAAGCGGCAAACCGTGTTCAAAAAGTGCAGTATTATCGTTTTTCATGTCGTGTACCGCTACCACTATTAGCCATCATAGTAAACTGAGTCTTTTGATAAACTAGGAAAACGCTTAAGTCCCGCCGCGTTGTTGGATGAGCGTAATTGGTGTATTGAGCTGCCACGTGTTTATGCGGATTTTCTGTTGTTCTGTGAAAAATCATTACGAAGTAGAAGATTTTTTTTAAAATTAATTTAAATAAAATAAAAAATAAACTTAAATTTTTAATTTTTTTAGTAAATCGTAATTTAAAAAATTAAAAAAATCGTAAAATTTCGATTTTCATGAGAAATAATTTTTCGATTGCGCTCAAATTTCACAGGAATATCTTAATTCATGAAATATGGTTCTGTGAAAAAATCATAACAATCGGATAAAGCATGTAGGTGTTATAAGTAGAAGAAATTTTTCAAAAATCGAAAAAAATCGTAAAATTGCGATTTTCATGAGAAATAATTTTTTGATCAATTTTTCCCTCCGTGCAGTTCTTCGTTCAGAGATTTCATAGACCTCCAAAAAATTTCATCGGAATTGGAGTATTGGTTTAGCCGAAATCGTGTTCACAACAAACAAAAAAAAAAAAAAAAAAGAAAGAAAAAAAAAAAAAAAAAAAAAACATTCCGGATTTTTTTCTCCAGTGTAGTGAAATGGAATCTTCGCTTCGCTCGCTACGCTCATCCAAAAAGTATATTCATTTTGGAGTTTTGAACTATTTTTGGGCACAAAAAATAAAAATATGTCACTATAATGTTTGGTATCAACATTTTCATTTATTTATTTATTTATTTTTAACGTCTATCCTATTCAGTTATTAAACTGATTTAAATTGTTAACCTAACAGTTCAGTAAATATTTGAAATAGTAATATTACAACAACAATCCATTAAAACACAACAATTTTGATAACAAATAAAAAGGATATTAAATTCAATTAATTAATGAATTAAAATATAATATAAAGAAGGGGTGGAAAATAAGAAAAAAAGAAAGAAAGGAAAAAAGAAAAGTAATATCACTTACTGAATGTCTTAGGGCCGGTTTTTCAATCAGTCGTTAAAGACTTCGTCAGCTAACAGACTGTTAAGCTTTACGAACAGTTTTAATCAATGGTTGTGCAGTTTGCGTTTTTCAATGTGATTTTAAGTCTCCGTTAACTAACGAAGTCTTCCAAAGCAGTGCACCACACACTCGCCGTGGCGAGCCCGTTACAAGAAGTAATGTCCGCAAAATAACAATTCTTACACAAATGCGCGGTCCAAGACGATTTTAATAATTATTTTATTGTAGCACGCATCCATATTGACGATCAAAACATATTATATACAATGTTTTTCTACCTCAGCTCATTGCGTATAAGTAGGCGGGTAGCGGAATAAAATCTACATGGCCGGCATGGCGCCGTGGTAAGCCTCTGGCCTTCCGCACGGAGGGTTGGGGTTCGATCCCCGCTAGTTGAAACTTTTTTAAATTTTCACACCCACATAATATTATTTTTTAAGGGTGTTAAATGGGAAATAAAAATGAGGTGATTTTGTTTTCATCTTGGAAATTTGTTAATGTTTCACGCTCATACGTTTTGAACATTGCGGCGGTAACTTGGGCACACGATTCGCATTTTGAATGTTCAATTTAAATAATTATTGTTGCAGAGTGAGTTCCAGTTCAAATGAAGTTTTTTTATACAAAATACCGGTACATTAACTTTATTCTAGTCTTCAGTTGAAAACATAAATCAATTCGATTTGAAGCATGTAAATGCACCTCAATGTTTTAATTTTTCCATCAAGTTTCCATTAGCCCTTGAACGAAGCATGAATCAACAAATTTTAAATTTTTATCGTGGGAAACCTGTTATAGGGTGCAATTAGCCCCTCTTCAGGTGAACTAGGTATGTGCGGATAAGAAATTGTGAAGGAATGTCCAAGGGCTATTTTGAAGGACTCAATCCCAGCATTCGCCTTGTGACTGAGGAAAACCTTGAAAAAACCTTCAGTCAGGATTGCCGGTCTCGACGGGATTTGAACCCGGTACCTCCGAATCAGAGTCGAGCGCTTAGCGCCCGAGCCAACATTGTCGGTATGAGTCATAGCATATTGACGTACTTGCAGAAAGCATCCTTCACATATAATGAATAAAAGTCCATTTCTAATTGATTTTAAAATGTAATCTCTCTCTAGATCATTTAAATGATCAAGCACAAATGTTATAAGCCTATAAGGGCTAGGCTAAGGGCCGGTTTTTCAATCGGTCGTTAAAGAGTTCGTAAAGCTTAATCAGCTGATTAGCAGAAGTCGGTGTTTTTCAATGGCTGCTTAACGCTAATCAATTGATGAAAACATCTTAACGGATCGTTAAAGTTACGGGCCGAAAAAGAATCCGTTAAGGCTGTAACAGACTGATTAAAGACTTTGTTATAAATTGACATTTCCAAAAGTATTACGTAATACTCCCATGCAAATATGCACACAATATTTATTTATATTTATATGTTTATTTAATTTAATGAATCAGTTTTTAAGTGGTAATATTTCAGGGCTGCCGTTTTAACGGATTTTATCCGTTTTTACGGATATTAAGGGTGCAAAACGGATAAACGGATTTTTAGTCTTATTTACGATATTTTGTTTTTTTAATTACGTTTTTAAAAAGGGGGGGCC
>JAMZAV010016145.1:0-11046 GCA_024449915.1 Sweltsa coloradensis | reverse complement strand
AAAAAAAAACAATATTGGCTCTGCGTTTACTACTGTGTGAACGCAGCTGCCAGATGCCCGAGGTACTGTAACCGAACCCCTCTTGGAAAAGGGTTGCTAGCTGCTACGCCCCCTAACAACGTTCTCTTCACACGGCGGTCAACAAACAAAAACAAGCTCAAATTTCTAAGAATGGAACTAGAATCCACTCTACCTAATGTGTAGCGGAAGGTTTAAAACAAACTAGGGAATTTCTATAATCATACACAAAAACATAGACCCCCAAACAATCCCACAAAATTGAGTACGCCACTGAAATTCGGACGAAACCCCACTAAAAGGAAAATTTATAGAAAAATCCCAAATTGTAAAACAAAAATTTCGAAGTAATAATTGTCTCGATTCCTAGATTGGGCGTATTCTCCTTCAAGGTAGAGCTCCCAATATGAGAAATACATAACATGTAGCCCCTAATCACTAATCTAGTTTTCTTTTTAGAAAATACCAACGTTTTAACTTTAATAATTGTTTGGTCAGTTTGGGGCAGCTTGGAAAAATGACCTTGAAGATAATTTTTTTAGTGAATTAGGCCAAAACAATGGGGCAATTTTTTAAATAGGTTTTTAAAAATACCCATCACTCGTCAGTCAAAGCATTCATCCACCCATATGCCGGAAGAACAGTCCGGTTTAAATAAAATCCACACGAAAGACAACCCAAGTCTGTGTATTCTTTGTGATCCGGTCTTGTCCTACCACGATAATATCCTCCTAGATTTCTTGTTTTGAAGCTTTTAAATAATCGAAGTTAATTATCTTGATTTAATTTTTTAAATTCTGTAGCTCACTTAATTAGAATTATTTCTCAATGAGTAAAAAAAATTTTCAAATAATTCGAAAAAGTGTTAAAAATAAACCCTTTCTACGGTAGATAGCACTTTGACAGATTCCCGGCAATATGTAACAACGCCATCTTTTTTTTTTAGTCGTAATCCAAACAATCTATTTTGATCGATATCAATATCCAATCACAGCCGTCATCATTTCATTAGGACGTCAAAATTTCATGAAAAATGCCATGCGAGCGCAACAACCCGCCATCATAAAAAAATTTTTGCAATCTTTTCCCCGGGCAATATAAAACGAAGATTTATATTTCAAAAGGGGACTTTTAGTATTTTTATGTGAATATTTTCATCAAACAGTTCTACGTTTTTTATTACTAGGACCTGTACTCCGTCCGCACTTTCATAAACTAGACTGTTTTAACTTCATTTTGGTAGTGACGGTGGGCCGAATTGCTTCTTTAAAATTAAAAAACCTTAGAATTAGAGGAGAGGGAAAGCAAAATATGAAAGAAAAATTAAACATAAGAAAACTTATGCAAATAGTACCCCAAAAAATTCCCAAAGGGTTTACAAAATAAAAATTTTAGAGAGTTAAATTAATTCTAATACCAAAAAAAAGAATAACCTATTGACATAATATTATATCAAACACTGGAAAACAAAGAGAAATAATAGTTTTAAAATTAAAAATTAAAACCTTGGTTTTTCTTTTACTGTAAAAACTAAACCCGGGGGGGAGTAGAAATCTTTTTTAGCCATAAATGGATTAAATATCTGTAAAAATCAAGTATACTCAACACAGTACTGAATTGTTTGGGGGATGTGCGTTTTGGAACAAAAAATACATTAAATAATTGAAAAACATGTAAATTTTGGTAGTACCCATCTACAGATCCCAAAACTGGAAAAATTTAAACACTTTTTAGATAAAACTGAACATATTTTAAAAAAATTACAAAAAAAATAAAAAATTAGTAGTACTAGGAGCTTCATGTGAAGTCTCGCTGATAGAAAGCCCCAATAAAGAAATGCTGCTAATCTTCTTGATCTTTAACATGAGCTCCCCAAAAAAGATAAAACTAGAATTGATCCCGGTGGAAAACTTAACGATCTTTGATAAATAAAAAATGACACTACATTCCCATTAAACTCCGAGAAAATTGATTTTGGAATTGCAAACCAATGCCCAAAAAATTTGCAATACAGTATAATTATATCAGCACCATACCAACCAAAATTAACGTTGTAAATGAGAACTTTTAAAAAATCTAGCTGAAAGCTTAGAAGGAAAAAAATTGGGAAAGTGTAACATTTCAGAGACAGCAGATATAAATATGATGCTTTTAAAATAAATTACTTTATATTTTAATAAAAATTGCCCACTAAAACAAATACAAAATAAATCATCCTACAAATTGCAAATTGGGAAAAATAACGGTTTTAAAAGTCCAAGTGCTAAAAAAAGGACCCTTTTATAATTAACTCTCAGTTCCCAAGTGCCATTCCAAAAAAACTATAAAAAATCATATTTAAAAATTTACAAAGAGTTTTAAAAATGAAAAAAGTAACCAAATAAGAAAACCATATAAAACTTCAGACAAAAAGTCAAAATCAATTTGGAAAATAATAAATGAAGAAAATAATGAACCCAAAAAAGCCTAATGTAATAAAACTCTTCTAAACAATAATCATTAATTAAAGACCCAACGTAGTAGCCACAACATTGAAAAATTTTTTACGAGTGAAGATTTTACCTGATAATAATAAATACCAGAAATACCAAAAATCCAAATCATAATTTTTTCCAAACTTACTTATAAAAGTCAAACAAAAGCCCAATTTAAACTCCTAATTTGTATAAACAAACCCTAAAGAAATAAAAGATATTGTATTTAAATTAAAGCCAAAGACTTGCAGGTATTGAGTTTTGTAAATTATATTTTAAAAAAAAAATTTTAAAAAATGAACTAGCTAAACCCTTTTTCCCGACATTTTCAATACTTGTTAAAGATGGGTTTCCCCAAGGCTTTAAAAAATACCCAAAAATTATCCCAATTTTTTAAAAAAAAGGAAGAAAAACTCATTGAAAGTAACATAGCCCATACCACCCCTTCCAGTCCCCAAAAAATTTAGAAACTTGATTTTCAATCAAATGATCGCATTTTCGAAAAAAATAATATAAAAAACAAGAGAAAAAATGTTTTAGACGAGGCAAATCAACAAGTGACAAAATTAGTAGATTTCAAAAAAAACATTGTTAAAGCGTCGACTAAAAACTACCAACATTGGGAATTTTGTGTCTAACAAAAGCGTTTGATGTTTTGATCACAAAATACTGCTGGACAATTAAGTACTATGGTTCGGGAATCTGAAAAAATCAAAATTTCCAAATTATTTATCAAAGTCAAAAAAAAACCCCAAATTTAAACTCCATATTTGTATGAAACAAACCCCAAAGAAAAAAAGATATTGTATTTAAAATTAAACCCAAAGCACTCTGCAGGTTTTGAGATTTGTCGTTATATTTATAAAAAAATGTAAAATGAACTAGCTGAACTTTATCCGACATTTCAATATTTTTTCTTAAGATGGTGTCTTTCCCAAGGATTAAAATACCCAAAAATTTTATCCCAATATTAAAAAAGGAAGAAAACTATTGCAAGAAATTTTAGACCTATACCATCCTTCCAGCTGCCCAAAAATTTAGAAACTTTGAATTAAATCGAATGATCGCATTCTTCGATAAAAAATTCATAACGAGAGACAAAAGGGCTTTAGACGAGGCAAATCAACAAGGACACAATTAGTAGATTTCTAAAAATATTGTTAAAGCAGCGACTAAACATACCAACAGGGGGATTTTTGTGTCAAAAAAAAAAGCGTTTGATTGTTTTATCAAAAAATACTGCTGGAAAATTTAGAGACTATGGTATACGTGGAATGCTTTAAAAAAATTTAAATTTCCCTGCCCGACCGCTAAAATGGTAGTATGACGATTTTAAAAACAACAAATTTACAAAATTTAAAACAGAATTTTAAAAGGTTATTTGTGGGGGTTCCACAAGGATCGATCCTTGGGCCCCTATTTTCATTTTCTTTATTAACGACCTACCCACAATATTGATGATGCCGGTTTTTTTTGTGATGACTTTACTACTAGCGAACGGCTGCGAATACAGTTTTACTCAAAAAAAAGGGAGAAAAAAGACTTTCTGATCTATTTTAAAGGTTTTTCAATGAACAAACTATTGCTTAATTCTCTAAAAACTAAATTTTTCCAGTTCCTTCAATTTAAAAAAGAAAACCTAAAATTCATAAATTTCCTAGCAAATTTAAAAGACAAAACAGTTTTTAAACTCAGTTAAAAAACAAACTTTTATTTAACAATAGATAAAAAAATTAACAGGCATGCTCACATTAAGATACTGATAAAAAAACTCAGCTTGCGGGGCAATTAAAAAATCAAAAAAATAACAATTTCAACTGCTAAAGTATCTACTTTCTCTATTTGAATCACATCTAAGATAGGGATAGAAATTTTGGGGGTGTCAACTACATTGATAAAATTTTTATTTTTAAAAAACAGCAATTAGACATTTATTCCCTTTGGGGAATGGGCATTGTAAAAACCTTTCTTATTTCTCTGAACATTCTTAAGTTCCAGTCTTTACATTCTAAATCATCTTAAGCATTAAGAAAAAAATCCAAATCCCCCCGTTAATGCAAAAGTACATACCAAAACAAGGCAAAAAAAATGATTCCCTCTTAGCCCAAAGTTCTACAAAACCTTTGGCCAGAAAAAAAATTGATTAATAAATAAAATTTTCTACAAACCTTTTTCCCCAAAAAAATAAAGATATACTCAAAATAAAAATTTAAAAAAGGGTGACAAAATTTTTATTACAAAAAGCTTACTACAGTGTAAATGACTTTTTCACATCAAATACCTACCATAAATTTTTAAAACAGTTGGTTGTTAAATGTTAATATTTTAAATTTTGGAAAATTTAAAGTTTTATTTATTTCTCTTTTTCCAATTAAATTTAAAAATGTAATATTGTAAACTTGCACTGTATCATTGGCTTTTGGGAGTAGCCCAATTTACCCAATATGAGAGACAATTAAAGAAAGATGATTATTTTTAGGAGGGATTTTGTATATTTGTAGGGGGAGTGTTTTTGTTATTTGTAGATGACTGTATGGATAGTATTTATACATTACTTTGTGTTAAAAATTCATTTAAATTTAATAATTGTGTACAACTAAATGGACTAACGGTGAAAACTGTTGAAACCCGTAACTATTTTATTTTTTTTTGTCCAAAAAAAATTTAAAATTGAAAATTTTGATAGCAGATCATTCCCCCTCCGGATTTTTTTAATTTACCGCAAATTTAAAGGGAAGTCGCCCCAACTTTTTAATTAACAAGAAATAGCTATCAAAGCTATTTATTCCGTCACTTGTTTTATGATTGCAATATTTTGTTATTCATACTCGCTTAAATATACTGTTCACTCAATCATTTGGGTTGGTAGGCCTGACCTCGATTCCCTGGTACAAAAATAGACGACTTTTTCTAGACCCGGCTTTTTTTATTTTCGGCAGATAAATCACTTTGCCTTAGCTTCACTTTTGGGACGTTATTTTAACCCCCTAAGGCCATCCCAAAGGATTTCAGTAAGCTAACAAACTTGAAATTTTAAACTTTTGTATGCCCAAAACCCGTGCGGTTTCACCACACACAATTTTTAACACACGTAATGTGATTCTCTAATAACGTTCCTTATTTTTTGTAGGCCCCGATAGTCCCCGTTTAGATGTAATTTCCCATTTAACTTCACTATTAGAATCTCCCCTCTAAGAGAGATTTATCACTCGAAAAACACAACTTAGGGGGACTCTCCCCGAACCAAACCCAAACACACCCCAAAATCAATGGGCCTACGTAACCTCCGGCAATCTGCCTCCTACAAGACTCCTGCAAGCACTGAATTCCCCCCAAAGGCCGGTCAACCGGCGTCCAAAAGACCAACTAATCAACTTCAACCCAAACACAGCTCAGCAAACTTGACCTTTGTGGCTACATGGGTAAGCTCTCTGGCGCCATCCATGATGTCAAACAAACGTCATATCCCACTTAATGAATTTAAATCCGTAATTTCAATAAAAAATCTAGGAAACTGATTTTTTATTTACAGGGTAAAACTAAATCAAATACAAGATTGGTTATAGTATTTTAAAAGAAATTTCTTGGAATCTGAAAAAATATGCCCAAAATCCATAAAAACAAAGATATTACATTTATTTATATTTTCTCCGAAAAAAGAGTTGATCAGGTAGACTTTTCCCAACAACTAATACCAAAAAGACCAAAGTCCCCAAGGAAGGCGTAGGTTTTACAGTACAAGCTGGTTTTGGCAGGCGTTTTCCAACAATCGCGCAGCCTTTTTTTAGGTAGGTCACCCGAAATCCCCCTGTTTTAAAAAATTTTTTTAAAAAAAAGAAATCCCCTTTTCAAAAAATTCAAAAACATTTAATTGAGCTGGTACTAGCTCTAAAGTTTTTTTGTTTTATTTTCTTACAAAAAAAAAAAAACTTTTTATTTTTTCACCACAATTAGGCTATACTTTATATTTTTTTTTCCTATAGTAGGGATGAGAAACCCGATTTTTTACAACCCGGGTCCCCGCCCACTTTACCCGCGGGTTTTCCCGGTAGTAAAAAAAAAAGGTGGGGTGTCTAATGAATGTGAGAAACACCTCATCAAATTTTCGTAAAAACTCAATAATCTGTTCTAAAACAATGGACGTGCGTGAAGTAGTATTTCAAATCACGAAAGGAGGAACAGCAGCGGGCCATTAAGATAACACTCCGTTCGGTTGCATCTGCTTTATAACTTGTCACAGTCAAGTCAAGGTCACGACTCACCGACTCCGATGCGTTGGCTCGGGGCCGGGACTGGAGCCGAATGAGAGTAACAAGATAAGGAAAGATTTATCACGTGGGTGATAGTTTTAAGTTTTACTTCATAGCAGATTGAAAACATAAGTGATGTTGTGGAATTATTTTACCGGTAAATCTCTGGAAGATCGCACAGTGTTGGCAGGAGGGGGTGGGGTGGGGGGGCATATCAGCAACTGCCACATAGCCGGCGGCATGAACAAGGACATTATAATGCAAAAGAAAAGCGCTAAGCACAAAAGAATGAGAAAGCTGCATGTTTTACATTAGCCTTCCGCCAACAATTGACACCTCAATTCAGGAACGGGTTTTACGGGTAAACGGTTAGTGGAAACACAGACCGTACCGACTTCGTCGGCGGTACCCGATACCTGGTATCCGTCGTCTTCCCTACCTATATGTACCTATCAATGTCTGTGCTATATTATTCCAAGAATGTCGTTCTTCTCTTTCAGGGTATCGGCTCTCGGCTTATGGCTCAGATGGGTTACGTCACTGGAGCGGGCTTAGGAAAATATGGGGAAGGTCGCATTGAACCAATAGAAGCGGTTGTATTACCAGCTGGCAAATCACTAGGTAAACTATTAATTATTTATTAGGCTGATTATCTGAGTATGATGATTGATGAGGAAAGAATCGAGACATACAGCACAAACACAGCTTGAAGCCTGGACAGTGGACATGCAACATGTTTTGATAAACCTTGGATTTTGTACATGTCGGCATTTTGTTCATATTGGTTATCAAGGGTTTTTGTTCTGCCTTTCTTAAAAGAAGTAGGCGTAGTTATAAAAGACATAAATGTGCATTTGTACTTTTTAAACTAAGTTTACATTTTTCAATATTGATCAAGATGAAATTGTTAGTACTCAGAATGGTCTTGCCTATCTTTGTACATGAGTTGTAGGGATGGACAAACCTTGTTTTTTAGTTTGGTTAAAACTCCGAAGATCGAGGTATAAAGTACGAACTAAACTAAAAAACAAGGTAAAAAGTTCCGGTGAGGTTCGAAACAATAAATCACAAACTTGAACTTTAAATTTCAAACTTGAGCTAAACCAAACTTAAAAAAAGTTCAGCTGAGTTCATGATTTATTGTTTTCCCTCCTAAATGAAGGTTTTCAAATTTAGTTCGTTAAGTTACACAAAATGTGTAGCCATGGCGCTGCAGGAGGGCAAAGTATAGTAGTAGTTATTTAAAATCATAAAATGTACATGGAAAGTCGATTCTTACTGATGAACGTTTGTTAAATTTAACACTAAACAGTTCCGTTTTCTGCGAGATAAGAAGCTACCATCCATTGGAAAATGCAGTCTTGACGTCACAAAAACTAAAATTTTAGCGAAAGCGAAGATGTGCTCTAACAAGCGTCTAATTTAATGTTGGTGAATGCTGAAGCTTTGACTAAAAGATTTAAAAAAAATGGAGAGGTAAAATATTTTTGAAACGTTTGTTAAATTTAACATAACAGTTGCCAGTTTTCTGCGAGATAAGAAGCTTACCACTCCATGGAATAATGCGAGTTTTGACCGTCACAATAAAACTAAAAGTTTTGCGAAAGCGAAGATGTGCTTAACCATCTAACTCAATGTTGGAAATCTGAAGCCTTTGACTAAAAGATTTTAAAAAAAATGGGAGGTAAAATATTTTGAAGGTTTCCTTTAAGATTTCTTTTGGTGGTTTTCTAGTTTCGAGTATCGACTGCACAAAATACAAAATTTTTTGGTATTGTATTCAGCCCACTACTTTTTTATAAAACCCACCAAACGCATTCTAAATATCTGATTATCAAAATTCTCGCCTGCGGCGCTATTATTGGGGGGCTCTGAACCCCCTGTGGTTGCCCTACGAAAGTACAAACTGTAGTTTTGCCTCACCCTGCCAAAATTCCTGCGGGCGCCCATGGTTTAGGCCCTAAATGTGTAAATTGAAAAAGGAGCTAGGCATATGCATGAGAAATAGGATGTAATGATCTAGAAAACAGAACCAAAATACTATTATTGATAGATTTTTCATTTTCTGCATGCAAATCAAAAATCACAAAAGTAGTGCACCCAAGAGGCTGAGTGATAATAGTTGTTGCTCTTCTCCTTCCTTATCAGATCACTGTATGGCGCTGAGAGAGCAAGCAGGTGGGGACACAAACTTATTCAAGGTTGACCGGAGAATGAGACGACTACAGAGAAAACAAGATTTAAAACGAGAGAAACAATACGAGGCTGAGAAGCAGAGAACACGCACAAACGTGTTTGACTTCATTAACACAACGCTTGGCGGAAGGAGAGGTATGTTCTTGACATTTTCTACCTTTGCCCTCTTTTAGTACTTATATAGGCCTACTGTGTTTAATATTATACAGACAGTAATAATTAGGGATGCACACGATAATCAATATTATCGATCATATCGATAATCAATATTGTGTAGAATCTCGATAATCAATAATCAAAAGTCATTATCGATAATCAAAATATAAATAATTGGTTGAAAACAGATTAAAACATGTAATTCGTATTTCCCGCTTGGGCAGACAGAGATAGGTCACAAGAGCTTTATTTGTTTGTCCTGTACCAGGTTCACATATTTACTCCTGGAATCGTCCGGATGTACGTCATAAAACCGGAAATAGGAGTAATAAGTACACGTTACGCCCACTAGGACAAACAAACATATTTGCACCCAGTTTTGACATTTGACAAGGCAACGAAGGACTAGAGCCTATATACCACACGATGATAGGCTAATAGGCTTTGGGCCTAACTATCTTTTTTAATATTTTGGCCTAGATAATGGGTTTCTAGTAGTACATTGTTTTGCATAATATTGCAAAAACGTCTTTCAAGCAGACCTATCTAGTTTTAGTTATGTCGGCCCTGGGCAAAGGGTTTTTGCTTAACGGTTGTTTAATTGGCATTGTCCCTTTTAAAAAAGGGCCCGTGAAGATTCATATAATCATTGGGAAAGATATTGCTCGGCCCGGTTTTTTCCATTTAACTTCTAGCTTCTTTCTTAGCTTCTCACTACACCAACCAAGCCACTACAAACTTTAAAAATGGCGCAATATTTTGTCGCTTTACACCCACTCCTGCTGAAATAGCAGGTGTAAAATTTCTTACTCCAGTCGCAGTAGTGGAACTTACAACAGGACAAAAAACGTTTCTGGTTGTGACAGGTACATTTACCCCAGGACAGAAAAACGGGTTTTCGTGACAAACTTGTACCTGGTGTAATTGAAACAGGACAAACAAACCCAAAGCTAAGGTGTCTTACTCGAGATTATGTTTAGGAGGCAAACTTACCCGATAGCGAGAGGCAAAAAAAAAAGGGACAACACAACAGGATGAGGCGCGAGTGGTATGAGATTGTATTGTTTTTTGATTTCATTTAGGTACTACATTGAGATTCCATCTAGGGCCTATGTTTGGAACGGGCTTGAATTTTTTATGGTTAATTGATATTATCGATAATATTGATTCGATAATGACAAACACCATTTCGATAATCGATAATGAAAAAAGTATTGATGTGCATCCCTAGTAATAGGCCTAATGCTTCTATAGGTTTTTAATTCTTTACTAATGTAATATTTTCTTCTTTAAGTTTTAATGTGTTGGTAGATTGTCTCCCTTTAAAATTTTCTTTCATCATTCTGTTGCCACGTCCAAAATCTACGTTGGGCCGGGGTAGAAAGATGGACTCTCCATCTTCTCCTCCCCCCACTCTTCCCTCCCACCACGTTCCAGTCTCCTCCTCGCTCTTCAAAAAAAGATAAATAATATTTAAACGTTTGTACGCAGGCCACGGAGGGGAAGCCCATGGATTTTTTTATCAAAATAAAAATAATTTTTCCCTGCTAGTAAGGAAGTGAGAGGTTTTTGTGAACCTACAAACTTTCAATCTAATCCCCCAAATGGTCACATCATGATTGTCATTTGTCAACCAAAGTGACATAAAATGTAAGGGTAAAGTGACCATTAGGTGCAAATTTTGATTATGAAGGATGGGTTTGGGAAAATTTTTGTGTACGTTTAAGTATAGAAGGCCTGAAAGCGCCACACGATGCTCACCATGGGAACCGACCTTCAATGTTTTATCTCTGTCAAAGGGGTTGGGTGTGTAGTGGCTGCAGTGGTTATGACAACATTTAACTTTGAAATAAGTAAACTGACTTTTTGCTAAGGTAATGTGATAATTCACTTTTTACAAAATGTAGCATGCTACAGTTTGCGGTAGATTTAAACTGCTAGTCAGGTACCAA
>JAMZAV010016143.1:0-11004 GCA_024449915.1 Sweltsa coloradensis | reverse complement strand
AGCTTTCCCCCAAATCGACGGCCATCGGGGATTCAAGTTTAAAAAAAAAAAAAAAAAGGGGTCTAACGCCAAACCGCTTCAGAAACAAATTTCCTCGACCCTAAAACCCATAAAAACCACATACTACGCGATACCTAGGCTAAACCATTGCAAGATAGGGTAGATGTGGTAAAGGGCCGCCATATTGGGTTTTTGGGCCCGGGGGTATGCCCCACTTCGCGAGGGGCTTTGGGGGTTTAAATTTTTTTATAAAACCTTCTTAGAGGAAAAATCCTTTAAAATGTCATTGCCTAAAGGGGTCAAAAAAGTGTCAAAAATGACTTACTATAATGCGATATCAAGAAATCCCAGTTAAATGATTAATTCGAGAGGCGCATGGTGGGGCTGGAATTTAATCTCTCAGGGCGGGAAATTTTGAAAGGAAAGGTCGAAAAGTGATTTGGGGAAACGGGCAGATCCTTTTTCAAATAAAGAGCCGGGGAAAATTTGCAGGGTCGCCAGGGAAGGATGTTGAAAGGTACGACGGGGCTTTTACATTCAGGATTAACTATTTTAAATTTATCTTAGAATGGGGAAAAAAATTTCCCTGATTGCGTTTGCGAGGGAAATGGGAAATGACAGTCGGTTGAACATCCATTTATACCGACAAAAATGATACTCACCATGTTGGTACTTTTGGGAAATTTGTGATGTTAAAATGGCTCTTTTGGTTTTTCAGCTTCACCAAAACATCCCTTTTTGAATTTGGCCGAAATATTTTAGTTTCATCTGTAGTATTTTATTGACATCATTAGGCCTACCTACTGATTTTTTTTCTGATCGTTAAATAGTGATGCTCATAGAATGTATGACGATATCAAATTAAAACGAAATGATCTGTTTTTTTTTTTTTCTTTTGGAATAGAACTTATGTTTATTTGATTTTGTTTTTTCTTGAAAAAACTATTCCCCCCCCCCAAAAGTGCCAAGTCACTAAAGTTTAAACCCCCAAAGAATACAATTTTCGAATTAAAGGATACAGAACAAATATTAAAATTAAAAGAAAACAATAATAAAAATTGACGAATGTAAAAATTTAAAAAAAACTGCACTCTCCCGAATCGCACTTACGTATAAAAAATTAAACAATTCTAGTAAAAAGGGGTTTTAATGCCATAAACAGTTAAAATGACTGAAATTTCATTTTTGACTGATAGTGCCTGGAATCGGATCAATGTATATCATGTTGAGTTTCTTTATCCCAGTTAATAGGGGGAAAATAAAAAAATCACTACGAGAGCATGAAAAAATAAAAAAAATCACACACGTTCATTCTTCGGTTTTTTTAGAACAGTAAAATGGAAGGTAATTACAGTTATTTTAGGATTTAAGAGCGCGGCGAAACCGCTTTCTCCGGAAAAATTTCCTTTATTTTGTTGTTCGTTTCCCCCCGGCAAACGGCGAATGCGATTTGATGAAATTTGATTTTGGGGGGGACCGATAAATCTCTGATCTAGATCTTAAAATTTTGGGTGCAATCGAAAAAATTTTATCATAAATATCGTAAATTTTTAGTTTTTTTTAGTCTTTAAGGGTATTCCAGAGCACCTTACCGATATTTTGAAAGTAAAGGGGAAAAAGGGTTAAAGGGTTGGATGAAAGATGGACTTTATAAAAAAGAAGAAAAAAAAACTTTTTTTTGGGCGGGACAAAAGCTCCATTTTTGGGCCCTTATATGCAAATTTTGAGTCAGTAAGGAAACACCTGTTCTAGGGGGAATACTTAATTTAAAACTTTGATTTTTTTTTGTTTTTTTTTTAAAACACCTTTTTCTCGGTTTGGTAAAAGGGGAAAAAATTTTCTGAAAAAACGTTCATGTACGATTTTTCGTCCTCGGTTAAAAAATTTATTTGTGCCATGTGACAAAAAAAACGTACTCAAACTTTTATTTCAGAAAATTTTTTTTCCCTTATCTCAAAGCCGAGACAAAGGTGTGTTAAAAAAAAAAAAAAATCAGCTTTAAAATTTAAATATTGCACCTAGAACAGGGTTTCCCTTTTTAAACTCAAAATTAGTATAATGGGCCAAAATGGAGCTTTTGTCCCTCCAAAAAAAAAAGTTATTTTTTTTTTTCTTTTTTATTTTAAAATTTATCTTTCATCCAAAACCAACTTTAAGCCTTTTTTTTTGACTTTCAAAATATCGGTAAGAGTGCTCTGGAATAGCCTTAAGCGATATTTGGCCCGCGACCGGGCAAACGGTACCCCATCTTAGAAACCTTATGGGAACGTTCAAAATCACTAAACTTAAGACATTGTTATGATTTTGGGTACAATCGAATACATATTTGTCATGAAAATTGTACTTTAAGGGCAACAATTGGTCAATATGACCTCGCTGCCCCGCACCTTTTTATGGCTGGTACGAGGCGAGATGCGTGCTGGTTCTCGGTATCGGACCAACTCCTACTACTATTCCAATGTCTTTGTATCGGACTCGCAGGATCACAGTCGGTCACCTCGCATTGTTGAAGGCTGACTTGATTCGAGATTGCAACGTCGTACACCGTCATGTGAATTTTTTCCTTTTTTTAAATCAAATTTTCAAACCAAAGAACCAGGGGCGTCGGCAGGATTTTTCGCAGGGGATTTGCATGGAGGTTATTACATAAACAAATATTTGTTATGTGAAAATAGATGTGGAAAAGTTGAAGTGTTTGTAGGAAATTCGATGACTTTTCAACAGATTCCCCGAGTGGGCTATAACCATGGATATTGTGATATCCAAGTTAGCCCGAAAATTGATCTTGCCTACAGCGTCTGATAAAAGTCGTAAGTAGACGGTGCTGTCCATGGTTTATGAAGGTCTTTTTTTTTTAATTTGTTAATTTATTAAAATTCGTTCATTTAAATAATTGCCCACATCGAGGGGACAAAGGACTGAGACTGAAAAAGGTGTTTCACTTGTAGGTGTCAAATCTAAAAACGAAACAATACTCTACCCAACAACATTGGAAAGTCTTGAAATGAACTAACCAAACAATACATTTAAATTACGTCAAGATACGAATTTAAAAAAAATAAGTATAGGCATAATCGATCTAACTTTCAGCAATTAGCTGGAACAGAAAACATCGTCTGTGTACTTGCAGCTAAAATTTTAAAAATGGAATAAATTACGTAAATTTAATTCTTGAATGTGCCGTCGAGCGTTGGCCACTACCTTGGAAAAAAGTTGCACAAAATTTTTGTTTTTTGGGATGTCTTAAAAAATGGAGGAAGATGGACGAAAAGTTTCGATAGCAAATATATTTCTCACATAATTCCCTACATAAATGGTGTCTACCATATTTTCGGTTAAAAGACTACGGTTACGTCACAAAATCATTGTTTATAGGCCTATGTGCTTATTTGGGGACCCAGCGGATTTCCTCATTTTCGCGCCCAGTATCAAACAATGCCCGGTAATCCGTGAGAAAAAGATTTAAACGCAAAAAAATTTGTACGGTGTCTAAAAGCATCCATTCGTATTTAAAAATATCAGGTCTGCGAAAACGAATTTGCATTTCAGCGGAATTTGGTTTTTTCATTGTTGGTATTTCCTCAACAATGCTATATTTTTTGATGGTGGAAAAAATCTTTTTGCACACATTTTAAATGACATATTACCATCCGATTTCAGACAAAATTGTTCCAATATGGCTGCTAATCCTAATATCACAAAATCAAAAAGAATAACGTAACAAAAAGAGTGTAAAAACAGCACGAAAACAGTAGTATATTGTGATTATTAGGATTTAGCACCCATAGTGAATTAAAACTTTGGTTTAATCGGATAGTTGTTTAAGTCATTTCAATGGGAGGAGATGCAAAGCAATTTAGTGCTTAATATTTTTTTTGAAATATATTTAATATATTGCAGTTATATCACAGATATTTTCAATTCACAAAAATTGGCAGCTTTAAGAAATTTTTGATATATTGACAATAATTTTTAATTCAACACGTAAAAAATACTTTTTTTTTTAAGATATTATATTTTTTTCTTAAAATTAAATATAATGAGGGGCCCATGAAATTTTATGGGAATAAAAAATAATTTCTAATATTTTTAAATTATTTTTTTTTAAAATCCTTTTTTATAATTAAGAAATGCATATTTATAGTTTTTAATTTTTAAAACACCCCATAAACCTTCTTTCTTTTTTTTATTTTGCATTTGTATGGTCCCCAGATGGTTGTTTTTCAATAAGCTTTGCTATTGGTTTTTTTGCAAAGACATTCCAAATTTAAAATAGCAAAGCTTATTTAATATGATCCCAAGTAGCACAAAAATTATGGAAAAACCCTTATGGCCAACGTAGGGAAAACCCGCAGTGGAGCTTTGGGCCATAGCCGGGTTTGATGTGGACCGCATTTGGGTTGGCCCCAAAAACCCCGCGAAATAAAAGCGGGGAAACCGCCCATGGACCACAACCGGCCAGCCGCCTTGGCCACAGCCCGGGTAGCCGCTAATGGTCCCTGCGCCCCCCCGCCCATGGGCCACTGCTGGTGCCCCCTGTGACCATTTCGGAGCCTGAAAAATCCAGAACTTTTCGAGGAAATAAGATTTTTTGAAAGCAAATACCCGTCCCCGGCGGAGAACACTAACGCACCGGTAGCAAAAAGGGAGGCTCTATTAATAATAATAATAATAATAATAATAATAAAATAATAATAATAATAATAATAATAATAATAATAATAAAAATAATAAAATAAAAATAATAATAAAAATAATAAAATAATAACCCCAAAATTGTTGGGGTTACAAGCAATCAAACAAGTTTAAGTTTCTGGTTAAATTTCTATTGCCCTGAAATAAAAGCATTCCATCTCAAATTTAGACATCTCTTGATTACTAGTGCGTGCTAAAATGACATTGGGGAAGTAATTTATTATTTTTTAGTTTTTATCCCCTTTATTTTGTAGTTTTTTCGTTTCGAGACCTGGGCTGTAAAAAACATTAAAAACATTTAAATTTTTGTTTTTTTTTGACAGTAAGGGTAGGCTATATTCATTTAGGGGCATTTTTTTAAACTTCACAAGGTAATATATCTAAAATAGTAAAATTTTACATTTTCGTAACACCTTTAAATTTATTTTGCAAAACGAGAAGATTGAAGTCTTTTTAAATTTCGTAAAATAAAAAAATTTATAAAAAACGAAAGGAAAGGGAGGTGAGAAGCGAAGACCTCATCACCCCCTGAAATTGATGAACATTGAGAAAAGTGTTTTTAATTTTTTTTTAAGGCTTTGCTTTAAAAACAAAAAACAAATAATATTTTTATTTTGACAGATAGTAGAAAAATTTTATCTGAAAAAGGAAAGTGGGGAAAAAAAGACAATGGACGTTTCGCGGTAAATTTACTTCAGACCCCAAAGCGGGAAAAAATGGGGGCAGCGCATCAAATGGACAAAAATATAACATGTGTGTGATGCGTAGCTTTTATAGGGTAACTTTATTAGAGACTTTTTAATGGTTTATCGACAAGAGCCCCATAGAATTTTATCGTGAATACCCCATTGTTAGAAGTAAGTGCGCAGAGAATA
Source organism: Sweltsa coloradensis (assembly GCA_024449915.1). NCBI lineage: Eukaryota > Metazoa > Arthropoda > Insecta > Plecoptera > Chloroperlidae > Sweltsa > Sweltsa coloradensis. The sequence continues at coordinate 5,434 of JAMZAV010016143.1, read as the reverse complement.
GCCGACCAAAGAAAATTATTTTAAAATGTTAACAAAAAACATATTAACTAAATAAGACGCAAAGTGAAAAGACGAACTAAAAGCCATCAAGATGATAACGGGCTAATCGACAGAGGACAGCGAAAAGAAGACCATTGATCCCAGAACTACTAGAACTTCCAGAATTCCCGGTAACCCATACCTGCTAAAAAAACTTCCAATCTACAGTTATACCAGAAATTTCCAGCCCCAACCGAACGTCCAGACAGACCGAAAGTCCAGACCTCCCGAACGCCCCGGCCCTATCAGAAAAAACCAACCCCCAGAACGTCCGAACCACTAGAAAGCCAAACCATTCAAAAAGATCAAGACACCCAGAACGACTAGACGATCAAACAAAAAGGGGTAGATATGAAAAAAGATTAGAAAATACACCTGACTTTATCCATCTAAAGAACATCCACTTTAGATTTGCAACAGCCAGTCAAGTTTGCGCACGTAGAACCAAAAAAAAAACCAAACATCCCAAAACCCAAGCATTCAAAAAATAAAGACAGCGGTACACATAATGAACACAATTTTATCAGCATACACACAAGACAAAACTTCTTTTGCAGACGTTCATGCGGAAATTTTACTGTGAGCTGTAGCGTGATTAGATACTTGGGCTTAAAGAAAAATTTGCTACCTCCCCCAAAGACAAAACAAGAAAGAAAATTCCAAATGGGAACAGCGAAAATTTGGTAAAAAATATCGGGGTTTTAGGAAAGATATCGGTAGATTGGAAAAAAATTTGCGAATGGGAAATCGATCAAAAAAATGTGGTATCTACTGCAAAATATATTTGAAAACAAGGTTCACAAAAATGAAACACGGGAAAAAATTTCATTCACGAATATTTGGATCCACTTAAAAAAAAAGAAAGTGCTTTTGCAAAGGGTTAAAAAGAAATTAAAAATTTAGCTTTAAAAAAGAACAAAACCAAATGTTCAAAAAAAAAGGAAAAACGTTTTCCCAAAAACTATCTAGTCCCGAAGAAAAACGGGAAATGGAGCACCAACTAAGACGGGATAGAAGATTTTTGGGAGGAATATGGGGTAACCCGACACACAACCAGGAGACATGGTTAAAGACGAAAGAGCTAGGATGAGGATGTTAATGAGATGAGGTTCGAAGGTAAAACTTTTGATTAATTAAACGACAATCAGTGCTACACAAACGGAAAGCCCCGGGAAATGAAATTTTCAAATTTTTGGTAAAAAAATTTCAATATACTCACAATCAAATTAGAAAATGTCTAAACGATTTTAAAAATGGAGTTAAAGAAAAAACCAAATTTCTTTACTGAAGGAGAAACCCTTTCTCAAACCGAAAGATAATGACACGAAGAACCCAAGTAAATATCGGCCATTACTGCTACCAACATATAAAAAAATTTTTGACTTCATGCATAACAAATAAAGTAATAGCTGCGAAGAATACAAATCATGGCCGGGGAAAAAAAAGGATGCTGTAAAACTCGCAGGGATGTAAAGAAAAAACTCTTTATCGACTCTCGTAATAAACCCAGGCACACAATAAAAAAAGGGAATATTCACGTAAAAAAAATTGATACAAGAAACTTATGACTCAACACCACAAAGGGGTTATTCAATTTACAAATATAAAAATCAAACCCCGTAATTGTAAACTTTTTGAAGACAGTAAAAAAGCTGGAGAACAACACTAAAATAAAATAAAAACCGAATAACTACAGATCAACCAAAATTAAACGTGATTTTTTCCAAAAGGGACTCATTTAGCCATTTTGGGTTTTTTTCTGCATTAAACCCACTGTCGCATATGCTTAACGAATCAACATACGGATTTAAAATTAAGGACAATAAAATGGTATGTCACACAATTTCCACCTATTTTTTCATGGATGTCTAAAATTTTTATGCAAAATTTTGTTCAACCCCAGTTTAATCAATACTTCATTTGAATTTAGTAAAAACATCTCATGGAGTTTGGATTAAAAAAGTGTAAGACCCCTACATTTGGGGTAAGGGGTTGCCCGGGGGGGAGAAAAGTTCCCGATGATGGGGAAAAGGATTTGGGGTTGGATGATAAGAAGTATACAAAAATTTTAAAGGGTTCCCAAGCTGCCCGAATTGAACAAAGTAAAGAAAGAAATTGATAGATCAACAAAAAAGCGCTAAAAAACTATCCTAAGACGCAACTCGGTTTTAAAAACAAATCACAGCAAAAAATACTAGCTATACCAGTACTGACATTTCATTCGGAATCATTAAATGGACACGACCCAAACCCGCGCTGGAAAAATTAACTTACAAAAATTTTCAAAAAAACAGAATGCCAAACCTAACAGCAATAGAAGATTGACACTTCCAAAGGGAAAAAAGGAAAACGAGGCCAATTGATCTGAAAAACTTTTAAATTTTAAACAACTAGACATTTAAAAAATTTTTTTTTACAAAGAGCAACCAAAACAACACTGCATAGGGGTGTGGTGCTAGCTGAAAAATCATTAATCCACTCAAACAGCAAACGAAATGTCAATCTACAAGGGAAACTCTAACTGACGCTTAAAGAGTTACGTCTCTCAGAAAAGACCCTACACAAGGACTTATGATAATACATAAAGGTCACGGATATTAAAACACAAATAGGTGGGTTAAAAAAACGGGGGAAAATTTTGGAAAAAACAGAAAGGTTTTATCGGGTATTCAAGACAGAGGATTTCAAAAAAAAATTATAAAAAACATTATCAAGATGCGACAAATAAACGATCAAAGTAGAAAATGTAGTGTAAGGGGGGAAACAATCGAACACTCATATCGGTGCCTACTAGTCAAACGGGGTTTCCTCACGCATAACCCAAATATACATTTTCACCAAAAAAATAGATCAAGTACAACCCCATTATACACACACACCTTTCTACAATACAAACCGGAGAAAGTACTAGATAGCAAAGTTTCAAAATTTTATTACGATGCACAGTTATAACAGACCAAAAATATACATCACAACAGACCGGGTAAATTATAATTGACAAGAAGAAACAAAAACTACCCCTTTTTGACGTTGCTGTCCCAATGTGCCCTAACGTCGAGACTACATGGAAGAAAAAAAATTTACAATATAGTGAACTTGCAATTGAGACAAGAAGATGTGGAAACAGAAAAAGGGAAAAACAATCCCCTACGTGATTTCGGCTAATGGCATCATACCCAAAAGCTAATGAAACATTAAAAAACTAGACTTCCCCCCAAGTTTAATCGGACCCAAAGGGAGAATACTAACAACGTGAGAAAGTCTAAATTTTTAAAATAAGAAAAGAAATTCAGATTCCCAACAGCTTCCCTCCTACATGGGTTTTGTGGTTTCCCATGCCCAAAGCAAATGCTAGGATGGCACGAGAAAACGGCCACGACCGTACACAGCAGAAAAAAAACATATCTACAAATATATTTAATGACTTTTTTAGTAGAGTTAAACAAAGAATAAAGTAGTAGGATGTAAATAGAACAGAGGAAGTACTTGACGTAAGTCCGTACAACATGTTAGCTCCGGTTTTGACCCCAGTTTGTTGAAATACTCCCAAACAAAATAATAAAAATAATAAAAAATTTAAAAATAAATTTTTATATTTATGGGCCTTAAATTTATCATTTCATGAATTGGGAAGCAAAGTAAACACAAAGGAGAAACAAAAACAATACACAAAGATTTAAAATGTCATCAGGTATTCTTGACGGGAATAAAACAGATGTTGTTAAAAACCTTTCATTTTTAGTCTTAAAGTTTATCACATTGTTCTTCTTTTAAATATTGGGGAGCTTTTTTAATAAATTTAGCGCCGAGTATCGGGGCATACAAGATAGGTTTCGGTGATGCTCTCAATTTAAATTGTCTCTGTTCCCAGAAAAAAGGTCAGGCAATCACCGTTTTTTCGTTTTTAGCTTGTCTTTTTAAAACATATAAAATTGCATTGAAATGTAAAGGTAGGGGAAAGTTAAAATTTCAGGGCTTTAAATAAATTTCCCCGCGTGGGGATAACTGCCCGCTGGGACATATACCGTACCCCCTTTTTTGTTAGCTAAAAAGTTAATGGTATGGGGTGAAAAACCCCCAGCAGACAATCCCATACTGTAGTCTGGACGGATTTTGCAAAGTAAAAAAAAATTTGACAACACGTAGATCATTGCAAAATATATACTGGGAAAAACGCTAAAGCCCCGCCGCGTTGAGGGATGAGCTTTTAAAAAAGTTTTTTTGCATGGGATATCTTTACTTTTAAAATTTTCTTGTTTTGCTCCCTACCATTGTACGGGAAATGTTGCAGTTTTTTTGTTACTGTCAATTGGTATTTTTTTCCGTAAAAAACTATATTAAAACTTTTTTTCTGAAATTTTTTGGCTAACTATTTAAAATTTTTTTTTAAAAAGGGGGTAAACACACCAAAAACCCCTTAAATGTCCAGTATAATAAACGTTGTAGCCCCACCAGTTTTTTGGCGAATTGGCCCCAATGGCACAAAATATCGCACAAAAAAACAAAAAAACTTATATTTAAAAGCTTTATTTTTATGGTTCTGGCTAACTTTTCAACTTTTTCTTTCAAAAGGGATACACACCATAACCTTAATGTCCAAGTATAATATGAACTTGTAGCCCCCCCCGTTTGGGGGCAAAAAATTTTTAAACCCAAATTCACGAAAAAATCGCACTAAAAATCGAAAAAAAAAAGTTTTAAAAATACGAATTTTTGAGAAAAATTTCTTCGATTTTACCCAAAAACAATAACCCCCTAAGTTCGAGATTTTGAAGGTCCTGTCAAAAATTTCATCAAAAATCGGGTATGCCGTTTTCCCCCCCCGGGAGAGAGTTAACAAACAACAAAAAAAAAAAAAAAAAAAACAAACAAAAAAAAAAAAAAAACACCCCGGGTAAATTTTTTTTGGGGGGCAGTGAAATTGAATTTTTTGCTTCGTCACCCAAAAAAATTTTTTTATCAAAAAAATTGTTTGTAACATTTAAACCCATGAAACAATTTAAATTTCATTTTAAAAAGGAAAAAAAATAGGAAACTACACAAATTTAACGCTAAAAGAACTTGCTGCTTTTTGCTTCGGGATCTGAAATGTCGATACCCAAAAAACCATTCGGGGTACGGTGGATGAAAGGCCTCTTTTCCCAACCAAAAAGTGGGAACCAACATGTTGAAACGTCAACCCTGTTTTTTTTTATTTTTTTTATTATTTTTTTTCGAATTGAGATTTACTTTCACTCGAAATTTAAAAATCGTTCTAATACCAATAATGTATCGAAAAAGCTCCTTTTAAAAAAATACCATGTTTTATTAGTTTATTGAATGACCTTTTAACTAGAAAATTCGTTTTTCTTTTTTAAATTTTGTTTAAAAAAGATTGTAGCCCAATACAACGAAG
>JAMZAV010016142.1:0-11516 GCA_024449915.1 Sweltsa coloradensis | reverse complement strand
GGGTTTCCCCTCCTGGAGCAACCCAGAGTCTCCCAACAGGCGCAGTAAAGTTTTCTGCCAGTCCATGTCTTACCCAGGATCGGGTCGGACGTTAACTATCATATCCCAGTACGTCGGCGTCGAAGGGTTGACCCTGAAAACTTTTTCAAAATTCTAAACTAAAAATTTTCAATTCATAATCAAATTTTTTAATAAACAATTTTTTAAAAAAATTAAAATGTATTATTTTTTAAAACTAATTCGTATAAAGGGGGGTAAATGGGTAGCCAAAACTGGCTACGTTTTTTTTTTTTTTTTACATTTTTTGGACAATCGGTAACAAAACGAATGTACTCATGCCCGTACTGTACCAAAAAAAATCCAACCCCCGATTACAACAAATTTTAGAAAAATTCTAGTCTGGGAAAATTGTACCCAAACTCCCCCCCAAAAACCCCGAAATTGGCTCCCCATCAGTGACGCTTTTGGAAACGACTGCAGCCCCCCCAGTGTAATACCCCTTTTACACTTGCAACCAAAGAAACCAGCAGCGAAAATAAAATAATTTTTAAATTTAAATCCCTTAGTGTGATTGAACTTTTTTAAAGCACCCGGCAATTTTTTGGTTGCAGGGGTAAACGCAACTTCCACGTGTTCTACTACATTCGACGGCCTCGAGGCCTCGAACCGGTTGGCACAGTTCCCCCTGGACCCGGTGCTACGGTTAACCACCACTTCCCGGTGAGACCAGCGGACCGGGAAACAAAAACAGGTGAGCAATTATTGTGTCATTTTTGTTTAGGGCAGATATACTTATTGTTTTTGTTTTTTTGTTTATTATTTCCCGGGATGGTTTCTCTTTTTTCTTATATCACATCACGGGGGAACATTTAAGAGGGTGATAAAAGTGAAAAAAGGACACCCGGGTAACGGATTGTTTTGTTTTTATTTTTTCCGTGGATGGCTTCTCTTTTTTCTTATAATCACATCACGGGGAAAGTTTTAGATGGTGGTAAAAGTGAAAAAAAAGGACACCCAGGAAACGAATTATGGTTTTGTTTTATAAACTTTTTGGGAGAGTTATTACAAAGGGGTTGTGGTTTGTAAAACTTGTGGTACTCTAAATGAGGGTTTTCGAATTAACTGATTTGAGAAAAACAAAAAAGTTGATTTTAAAGGGTAACCGTAATTTTAAAAATTTTGCATTTAACACTGATAGTTTTTCTAAAAAAACTTCATAGTATTAGTTTAAGAACTGTTAAAGAAAAGAAAAAGGACTTCCGCCAAAACAGTGTTTCGTCAGCCTACAACCCAGTCAAGCCCTCATTGTTATACCTTGGTGTAATGAACGGAAACCAAAAACGGACCAAAAATCATTCAGGGTGCAGGGTGGGATTCAAACCCACGCCCTTTCGGACTTTGTTTTTTCCCGTGTGTGACAAATTAACATTATTTGAACTTATTTTCGGTTTTTAATAAATAATAATATTTATACAATACATACTATAACCCAACCCAATTTTGTAAAATATAAAATTTTCTTACTGGGTATTTAATATTATATTTAAAAAAATTTTTTCATTTTTTGCAATCTTTGGGCTACTCTTTTTATGTGCTTTCCCTTTTATTAAGACTATGTTTTTCGATTTCTTTGAACGTGATCTTTTTCTACAATGCGGGCGGATTCCTTTCCCCTAGGTTTCCAAGACGAAGAAGTTACACCGTTTTCGAATACTAGCCCCATCTTGCATCTGGGCCCTTGAGTTGGGGGAAAGGGTCATCGTCAAACAACACCGACCAAGAGTGGACTTTGACCTAGCACCGCTTCCAAGGTTTTATCTTTCTCTATTTGGTGTAGATTTAAAATATATTTCAAGGAATATCGACAAAACGATTTTTTTACGTGTCCGTCTTTGGGGAGTGGAAACCCCTGGAATTGCTCAAGCCTCACCTCCAACGTGTGGTGACTGGGGGAGAGACAATCAACGGAACAAACGGTGATAGAAGTTTGGGGGTCGGGACGCAGGGCCCAAAGGGACTCTATGGACGATTTTCGACTGGACAGTCAACCAAATCAACGGTCTACTCACTTTCAACAGACTCAGTGGTAAGACACATCCAATGCCCTGCAACACCATTTTCAAGCAGATGACACTTACAAGGGGGAGAAATACGACTGATGGGGGGACGATCTGTGTTCACTTTAACATTATGCAAGAAAAGACTTTGAAGATTAAAATGTTCCTTATGCTTAAAATGGTGGAAAAAACTTTCTGTTACTTAAACATAGTATTAATTTATTTTTTATTTCAAAACCAAAACATCTATTGAGAGTATTTTGCTATGGTAGAAAAAAAAACGTTAATATTATATAAATAACCAAATATTATATTTTAAAAAATTTATAAAGCCAATCTATTCTTTAAAATTAAATCCATACTAAAAAAGTAGGAACTTTTTCCCTTTATGCAATTTGCGGTTTTATCATCTAAAAAAAAGTTTTTTGCCCATATATTTCTGAATATACAAAAAATTTGAAAAAAGGGGTTCTAATTCAATTGGGATTTTTTAATCTTGCAACCTTTTAAAGAAAATTTTAAAGAATTGTTTAATAATCAGAACCTGCTATCAAATTTTACTGATGTACCCCAAAAAAAATCCCCTTTTAAAATTATCTTTTACAAAAGAGTTAACTTTAAAAGGGTTTTTTAAACTAATACTCCTAACACATCGCTGTGTTTTCAGCGGTGAGCCTCTGGCCATTGGCTTGTTAACATCTTTGGTTTGGAACTTCCCTCGGAACTCTTTCGAGCAGTTTGCTCAACGTGGCCAAGGCAGCCCCGTATTATTAAACCCAAACACATCTTCCCGGGGAGAAACGGGTTCATCAATACTCTTATAGCCCCCGTAGCTTTTTATTTATTGTATTGTGTCTTTCTTTACATGTGTTGTATTGTAAAGGCTTAAATTTCATAGACAAGTACGTAAAGTGATATTTTAAACAAAAAATATCAACACTTATCTTATAATTGTAATTGTAGAAGAAAATTTACAATAAGGGGAAAGAAGGACCCATTATAGGTTTAAATATATATACCGCGGGAAATTTGTAAATCGTATCATTTTTGAAATAAAAAACCCATTTGACATATTTAAAAGTGTGCTTCGGGGAATCAGGGCCCGAGGGAATCCCCCGTTGACCTTGTGGAGTTCTCGGCAACCGACCGTCTCACAGCTGCTTCTCGACCAAGGGGGTTGCGGGCCCCTTTTTGGGACAGGAGTCCGTTTCCCGGGTCTGGAGGCAGATCTCTCATAGGTCAGTAACTCTAAGCATAATTTTCACGTTAGCCTAGATAGGGGGATGTATGTTATTTCACTGCTTACGCAGGAAAGTTTATGCCCGCACTTTTTTAACTCAAAACTAAGTTTACTTTTAAAGGATTGAAAAATTTCCACTTTGGAACCTCAAAATTTATTTTTATTAAAAAATTTTTTGTGTTTTGAGGAAGAAGATTTTTAACTTTTAACTTTTACAATCCTTGAAAAGTCCTGTGTTTTATTAGAGTTTGAAAGGAAAAACCAAAAAATTTTAAATTTTTCCAAAATCTAAGAATATTTTTTTTATATGGATATTTCGATCACGGTAGTGTTTAAAAGGGTTTTTGAATAAAAATTTAAAAAGTTGGCGCACTAGTTTTTGGTAAAATTTATTTTTAGGTAAAATTTAAGAACTATAGCCCATAGTTCTAACTAATTTTTAAAATTTTTATTTTGACAATTTTTGATAAGGGTCTAAATAAAAATTCTTCTTCTTTCTCCCTAAGAGTTCCCAATTTCCCTTTCTGTAGCAAGTAAGCTTATCAAACCCATCTTTTTAGATAAGTTCCCAACAAAAGTGAAGAGCAAGTTCTCGCGCGTCCCAAGTCCGACGCGCTGTGCTTCGCCGTCCACCATACGCAGGCCCCGCGGTACCCGGGAGAGGGTTCCCCGACAAGAAAAAGGAACTTCCTGCCACCGGGAAAGGGTCCGCTGCCGAGCCTCCCCCCAGGGACATGGTGCGGGTTTCCCGTTCGTGCCCGATACCAAAACGGGGAACCTCTACTCGATGAATCAGGATTCTCCCAGAACAAAAACCCCGTCAACCCAAAGGGATTCAAACTCCGGGGGGAATAATAGCTTTAAGACAAAAAATAGTGTGTACCGAAAGCATGCAGTTTATTATTAACACTTTGTATGCGTTTAGATTTTTTTTTTCTTTGTGCAACATTGTAATTCCTTACAGTTTTTAAAAAAAATATGAAACTTTCTAGCAGGGAAATAATTATTTGTAGACATAATAAATACAAAGATTTCACGGTTCAACTACTTGAAAAAATCACTTTTTAAATGTGTTACATTGAAACATTTTTTATATTTTTTCGAAAATTTTAAAACCCAAAATTCGGTTTGACTTTTAATTGAGAGTGCTTTAAACACATTGCAAGCTCTGTGTGATCACCTTCTTCATCATAAATATATTTGATCCAAATAAAATCTAAAACCAAAAAAAAACTTGTACATATTTATATTTCGTTTCTGTGACTAAAAGCCGGACGGTTGTGTCCCCCTGCAGGACCGGTCAGCACCCCGGGTTTGGCTTCCATCGCGCGCCCACAAACGCGCCACCTACTTCCGGGACCGCTGATGGACCTGCTACAGAAGATGGTGAGCGGGGCCCCGCAGTTCGTCCGCTTATAAACCCAAGACTCCCGGGTTGCCCCAAATTGTTCGCGGTGGCAAGGTTGTCAAGCAGCTCAGATACACCGGTTTTATTGGAGACGATAGGATACGGCAGAACGGTTCTCTCACGACTTTCCATTCGCGTTCCCGAAGAGGGGAGAGCATTTTCTTTCCCTAGTTTGGCAACTTTCCATCAAATTGGAGATGTGAGAAATAGTTTGTAACCCGTAGCATCATTTTTCTAAAATCCAAAAAAAGGAGATTAATTTTCTTGGGACCCTTCTGGTCTTTCTCTAAATTTAAAAAGAATTTTTCGCAGTTATATTATCTCCTATTTAAAATTCACTTAAGTATTTTCAAGAGGATTCAATTTCAAAAAAGTAACCAGGGAAACTACATTTAATCATAAAATTGGATATTTTATTTTTTGTAAGGCCAGCTAAAGTTATAAATCAAACTTGACTGAGCAAAGAAAAGAATGATTTTTCAGTAGATATCAAAATGTGGGGAAAATTTTCTATGTCAATATTTGGACGGTATGTAAAATTTCGTTATTTTTAAGGAAAAAGAGGATATAATTTTTTTAATTTTCTGTAATATAAAATATTTATATATTATATATATTATATATTTAACCACTTTTTGCTAGGCGGTTAGCCAAAATTAGGGTTTTGGGTAGGGGCTAAAAATTTTGGGCTGTATACTCAGAAAAAATTATAAGAAAATTGCCTTGAGGAGCCATGAAAATATACCGTGCGGTTAAGTGGGTGGAAGGGGGTGAAAAAATGGCATTTTTCAAATATAAAAAAAATCAAAAATCAAACTAAATTTTGATCCTAAGATTACAAATTTTACATATTGTAGATAAAAGTCCAAATTTTAATAAAAAAAATATATATCACCATATATGTATATATAACCAGATTTTGCACCCTTTGTCTTTTTTTCACAAATTTTTCCCCACCTGTGCGGGGAGGATTAGCCTACCAGTTACGGGTTAAGTGATAGAGCTGTAAATTTTGTCTAAAACACTCAGAAGAATGATCTCAAAAATTGGCCCGAGGACCCCTCAAAAAAGTTGCTTACTAAAAGGAGAAAGAGGGGGTGTACTAAAAGGGGTTGATAAAACAAAAAAGAAATCCGTATTAAAAATATTATATTTACAACGCCATTTTAAATGTGTATTGTAGATTAAGGTCTAAATTTTAAGTTAAAAAATTAAAATTTCACCATATATGTAAATCTGATCAGATTATGCGCCCTTTTCCCATTTTCATAAATTTCCTCAATATTACGAAAGTGTATCGTTCGACCACTCTTTTTGTCAAAAAATTCTCCTAATATTACGAATAGGACGAAAAAAAATTTTGTGATGCTTTGGGTACATTTTTACTCAATGGACTTTGATCTCATTTTAACAAATTCACTCAATTTTAACGAAAATGTATCGTGTGACCACTCGTTTTGTTCACAATTATGCCCAAAAGAAGAAAAAGGATAAAAAAAGTTTTTTAACACCTTCGGTACGGTTTCCCTCAATGGCCTTTGCCCCCATTTTAACAAGTTTACTCAAAATTAACGAAAGTCTATCATGTGATGACTCGTTTTGTCTCAAATTATCCCAATAATACGAATTAGGACGAAAATAAGATTTTGTCCATACACTTTGTCATACATACTTTTTAAAATGGGGTCAAAGTCCATTGAGTGAAACTGTACCCAAGGTGTAAAAAAACTTTTTTATCCCTTTTTCTTACTATTGGCATAATTTTGAACAAAACGAGTGGTCACCACGATACACTTTCGTTAAAATTGAGTGAATTTGTTAAAATGAGATCAAAGTCCATTGAGTTTAAAAATGTACCCAAAGCATCACAAAATCTTGTTTTCGTCCTAATTCGTAAATTAGGAGAATTTGTGACAAAAAAATTTGGGCGCACGATACACTTTCGTAATATTGAGGAAATTTATGAAAATGGGAAAAGGGCGCATAATCTGAAACCCGATTTACATATATGGTGAAATTTTAATTTTTTAAATTAAAGTTTAGACCTTAATCTACAATAAAACATTAATATGGCGTTGTAAATATAATATTTGAATACGGATTTCTTTATTTTAGTTTTTTTCAACCCCTTTTAGTACACCCCCCTTTCTTCTATAAGCAAGCAACTTTTTTGAGGGCTCCTCGGGCCAATTTTTGAGATCATTCTTCTGAGTGTTTTTGACAAAATTCACGGCCCTATCACTAACCCGTAACTGGTAGGCTAATCCTCCCCGCAGAGTGGGTAAATTTGTGAAAAAAAGACAAAGGGTGCAAAATCTGGTTAATATAAATATATGGTGATATATATTTTTTTTTTAAAATTGGACTTTTATCTACAATATGTAATAATTTTGTAATCTTAGGATCAAATTTAGTTTGATTTTTGAATTTTTTTATTTTGAAAATGCCTTTTTTCACCCCCTTCCCCCCCCCTTAACCGGATGGATTTTTTCATGGCTCCTCGAGGCAAATTTTTTTATAATGTTTTTCTGAGTATACAATCCAAAATTCAGGCCTCTACCCAAAACCCCTAATTGGTTTTTGTATTTCCCCTTTTAAACCGCTTGACTATTATGCTGCAAGATGCTGGGTAAAGTCGTCCTGACTTAAATGCATGGTGGAGTGCCGGGGCAGTTCACGTGAGCGCTGTGAACGCGCACGAGCATCAGCGTTAGAAATCGTACGCATTTTAGATATACATTATCATCCTTTTTAAATCGCCCCATTTTAACAAAGAGACCACTATTTATTTCTGTATTATTTTTAGAATTGTCGATGTTGATGTTGAATGATATGTCGTAGCCCAGCCCTACATCAAATTATAGTGTTTCATGTTGTAGGTACGAAAATTATTTACCCTCTTTCAATCTTTAAAATAACTTCTATTCGCAGGTATTGTTTCCTGGGCTATTCCTTCGACGAGCGGGTGGTAGCAAACCGGACTCTTGTCGGCTTCTGCTCGTGAGACTAAAGATGGACGGATGGGCGCGGGGAAAGACGAAGGTCTTTCCTCAAATACTACCACGTCGAGTACCTGTCCAAGATTTTACGAGGATCAAGTCAGGAAGATACGCTGGTGCAAGCGTGTATCCGCAGGTGGCTAGCCAAAGTTAGATAAAATCGTGCCAAAGGAAAAGGTGAGAACAACGAACGTATCATTACTATATTTTTATGTTTTTTTCGGTTCGCTAAAAATAGACAACTGTTAGTTTTGCCAAACTTTGTTAAAAAGCCTGAAATGAAGACATAATTAATAGAATTGTAAAAATTTGAATAAATTAAATTTGTGAAAACAAAAAAATTATCAAGGGTATATCACTCAAGTTTAAAAATTATGGGCGTTATCAATAATGAAAACTGTTTGGGTTTGGTTAAAATTGTCAAAATTGTAGGTAGATTTATTACTTAAATTTTATATTATTTGTTTCCTGTTACTTAATAAATGTTAAGGGATTGGCAGAACATCTCTAATCGCACTTATCTAACCATGCAATATAACATATAATTGTTGATTTATTACACAGCTCGGAAGTTTGTATATTTCCTTTTAACACTAATATACTTTTTAATTTTTTCACATTTCAAAAATCTCCTGCTAATTGCCCGTGTGTTCATGTTTTTCTACGCTGAACTGCCTTCGTAAGAGGTTCATCAACCTCGGATAAATGTTGTAGACTCGTCGACCTATTTCTATATGAATTATGTGTAATACAAAAACCTCATTGCTTCTGAGTAGGTTTTTTATTAGGTGATTAAGTGACTCAATGTAGTGATTAGGGCTACTCAAGTGCTACCAAAGCTTAAGTTTTGAACACTTCTTGTCCATTGTCCAATTGAAGGCACAATTATAAAAACCAGGTATATCCATTTCTAACTTTTCTTTTCGTTTCGAGTAAATGACTTCAAGTTTAAATGATGCTTTTCTTTGTAAAGGTACTTGCAACAATCCAGTGCTTTTTTATATATAAAGGTAAATGTAGCATTATGTCAATTACTAGAAACTAAAACAAAATAAAGAAATGGATCTACCTGTTTTTTTGCAATTGGGCCTTCAATTTTAAGTTCGCATTTTCTAGTACTTGCACACCTAGTATCCATCTGTGTATAATGTGTATTGTTTTGTTTATGTATGATCGTAATTGTATTTTGTTCAACTTGTATTTTATCTGTATTTTATTATGTTCTTGATATTGTTATCTACATCATTATTATCTAGGTTGACTGGAAGAAAATGCCTAGCTGGCCTTAATCCCGCCTAGAACAATAAAGACGACTATCTATCTATCTATCTATAATAATCTGGCAACACAAACTTTAATGTCTTTGTTTTGCTTTAACTTGTATCACTTTTGTACTTGTATTTATTACCGTGTCCTGAATTACAATTTGAAATTTGGAAGACCTAATAATAAAACTTAATCAATCAGGTACCAAGGTCGATAAAAAAGTTGACCCGTTGGGTATTACAAAGCCCTCTAGATGTTTTATTTACTATTTTATTGTATTGTGGTCCAGATGGCGGTGAGCGTAGTGACACTGCAACGCCACGTGCGCGGCTGGATCACGAGGAAGCGGCTGCAGCGAGAGCGGCTGATACGCAAGGAAGAAGAAGAGCTGGCCGCGAAGAAGAAGGGAGGCAACAAGGCCGGAGCCTGGTTCAAGGCCAAGGTGCTGCGCAAGGTCTCCTCGCAAGACATGGGCGAGGGCAAGGAAAACAACAACCCCAGGAAAGATCTCGACAAGGAGTCGGCCGCGGTCGTCATACAAAGCCGTAAGCATGGATGCAATTACAACACGTGTATTACCTGTTGTTGCGGATACATCATACCCTGTAATCACACCCTGCATTCATTTTGTAATTTTCTTTTACTTTATTTTATTCTGTGGCTACGTCGCAACACGGACATCCGTCCACGAGACATGCAATTCACCATAAACATCAACATTAACAATATATCAGAGAAGATGACTATATGAACATATAAACATGAATGAATGCATGCTTGTTTGTGTACTATAGACCTACTTGAGTTTAAGTGTGTGTCTGAGTGTGTGAAGTGTGATTTATAATGTATATGAGCGAGTGAGTAAGTGAAAACATAAATGTTTGTTAGTTTTTAATTTTGTTGCATTTCGTTCCACTTCAATTTGTGATCGTAATAAATATATTTATTTTATTTTATTATGACCGAAAGTTGAAGTAACTATGAAGTTTCGTTTGATTTGTATGATTACTCAACAAATACTTAAATTTCATAAATCCCCTTTGATTCATATTGATTTTGCAGGTATTTACTTCCCATATTTATGCAGCGCTTATTGATAACATCTTTTTTTTCTCATTTCATGTAACCGACATTGGCATGTTTAATACTATCATTTAAGTCATAATTCATTATTAGTCCCGTTTAGATATTTGCTGTTTCGGTTCCTTGATCTGAATGTAAAACACAAAATTAGTATAATCAGAAAAATAAATATTCTGACCCGGCACCTCCACCAATTACGTCCATAATAATTTTACGGTGCGTGAAATGGATGTTTTATGTCGAGAACGGATCATTGTTTGTCAGGCTAAACATCTCATCACACAATTTTCGATGAAGATGTCCCATTTTTATCCACTGAGTGTAGTTTTTATCATGGAAAAGACGCCAAACAAATTCCCAAGTCCTTCAAATAGCTCATTTGCTTCGAATGACTTTCGAATGAGTTTTCTTGAGTATTTAAGGAAACATTGTGTCATTTATATTATATCCAAACGTTTATTAATTTAAAAATCATTGTTAGAATACAATTAATACAAAATAACTTAATGTGATGGTGGAGGTGCCGGGTCTGAATATTTTAGTACAATGTTTAGTGAGGAAATCAACCACCCACATTGATGATATAAAAATGTAATAGTTTTGACTAAGAATAATATTTTTATTCCACTACAGTATTTTATAGTCTCGTTGATGGATAAGCATTTTGGTGCAGTGAGTAATCTTGTTCGTGAAAGTAATTTCGCTTTTTGTTTTTAGTGTGACGTAAAATTATGTATATTTTACAAACTAAATATCCTGTCGGATTTTACAAACTACCATTTACATAATTTTGATTCATTAGGTACGTAAATAATACGACGTCGTTTGAAACATACACGAAAATAGGCGATTTTCATAAGAAATGTTGCTTTGATTTCAAAGGTGATGTTGAAAGTAGTCGTGTTAATGATAAAATCGAAAACAAATCAGTGAAATCGAAAAAATTGAAAATTGGGATTTTATTGAAGTTCAGATATTTCGAAGTTCTCCTGAAAATTGTATAACGATCGAGCAAAGTTTATAGCCGCTTGGCCGGAATCAGCAAACAAAAATAGATAACGAACAAAAAACCTACTCTTTGGGCTTCTTCCGGGTTAGTAAAATAAAAGTATATTCACTTCTCTCACTACGATCATCCAATAAAGTCACGCATTAATAAAATTAGTTACAATATAGGCATAATAATAATTTAATGTGTATCCACATTTTTTTTAATTGTTAGGTTAACATTTATTTCATTTGTCTTTATTTGGGTTCGGGGGGACCATCATTAAATAATAATCCATTGTGTCACTAGACCCTAATATGTCGCTGGGTTTCAGATTTCCGCGGCTACACGGTTCGCCGACGCTGGGGCCCCGAGCTCGAAGCCCGTGTGAAGGAGGTACTGAAAACTCACAAGACTCCAGACGCCGCGAAGTACGCTCTCCAGAAAGAGGGTCCCCCTTCTCACGGGCGTCTAG
>JAMZAV010016141.1:0-10393 GCA_024449915.1 Sweltsa coloradensis | reverse complement strand
GGCCCCCCTTTGTTTTTAGATAATGGCCGGGTTCTCAGCCAAAATACAAAAACCCCCTACCATCGAAATTGTTTATCTATGGATCATACGAATCGATTGATACCGATACATAGCTCTTTCATTTTAGCTCCACAAAAGCTTTTTTTCATACCCTATGCCCCCCCACTGTTACCATTTTCATAGTTTGAAAATAAAATTTAACGTTTTTAGATTTTCCGGTTTTTTTGCGGATATTTAACTCCCCAACGGGGTTTTTTTTTTAGTGCAGGGGTAGCCGGTCTTGCTCTCCGGTAAAAAAAAGAAAAATTTTAAGAAAGAAATTGGCTTTATGGGGTACTGATAATTTTTTAAAACAAGATTTGGGTTTTGCATAAGGCATGTTTTTTGTAATTGTCCTTCATCATCATCTATCAGTCACCACATATTGTCTTGAATAGCTTTAGTCCTTAGTGCATTAATATGTAGGACTGTGCAGGTACCCGAAATGTCGGGTCGGGTCGGGTAATTGCTGACCGACCTGACGGTCAAAAGTCACTACCCGAATTTCCGAGTTTTCGGGTATTTGGTAAATGTTTTTCAGAATACTATTCCTGACTTTGAGTCAGAGTTCTTTTCACGAAGTTCCAATCCCCGCGTCGAGAGAAACACAGTTCAATACAAAATGCCAACACAACAACTAGTATTAAACCCTAGGGTTCCCAACCGGGTTGGTTTTTGACCGGCATGCTGTTTTTTTCCCCATTTGGCCCCTTTTCCCGGTCAGTCCCTTCGCCCGGCAATGTGTTCCCCGTTTTTTTTAAAATAAATAACCCTTATACAAAAAATTTTACAAAATTTTTAGCGCATCCTCTTAAATGCCAATTTTTCCGTTTTACTAGTTCCCACCCCTCCAAGGTGCCAGTACGCATCTATTATTGAAAAACGCTGATCGTACTTTGACCCGGTTAACTACTGTTGCCCGGCCACTTAGAACTGGGAGCAGTGTGCAAGTACATTCAACTCCCCTCGCACATCAAGTTTGTGCGTGACCTCCTGCCACGTTAAACACGTGTATTCTCTCATAACTTCTCGCCTCTCTCTGGGCAAACCAAGGGGTGTTTTTTTATATTCTATCATAATAACATTACTCTGTATTTTTTTAGTCTAAGTTATAACATTTAGTGCCGTCTACACGCCCTCCGCCGCACCACGTCATCACACGTCCGACTAACACGCCAAACCAGGTATGTGTAATAGCTTGCTTACGGCACCCCCCCGGGTTTTTATATCTAACCTATAAACATATTTCCATCTCCCCAAAATTATACAGCCCCAACCCTCACCATTACCGGGGAAGTTCAAAAACCTTCACTAAAACTCTTAGGTCGCGTGTACACCTCCCCCTTCCCAAAAATTTTTTGGTCCTCCTCGGCCGAATCTTCAATCAGTTTGATTTGGTTCTCATTGCTTTAAATTTCCCCACTCAAAGTTTCATTTTTGTAATTTTTTCAGTTCCCGCCTGTTAATACGCCTTGTCGCCTTTTTCGCCGGCTCTCGACCGCCATCTCGGGGCGTCAGCACTTTTTCTGTGTCTCTTTCCCGTTGCTTCCGTGTAAACCTCGTGTGTGACTGCAAGTCTTACACTGTCTCTACGGCTTCTTCAGCGCTCTGTTTTTCTTCACTTTAAATATTTTACCAAAAAATTTTTAATATCGCGTTCTTTGTGGATTCACAATTGTTCAATAGTTGAAAAATTGTAGCTTGTTTTTTTGCGCATTTTTTTGCTTGGAAATTCCAGTGCCTCGCACCTTCCTGGCTTCCCCCCCCCCCCCCCCCCCCCAGGTTTTCGTAGTTTCTTACCTCGGCATTTTTAACAGTTGGGGTTTTCTGTCATTTAAAAATTTGCTCATCTGAAATTTTGCTTTCTTGAGCTCAATTTCCCTAAACCCCCCCCCCCCCCCCCCCCCCCCCCCCCCCCCCCCGGGTACTTGTATTCTTTTCTTTTTTCCGTCGCACTTTCGTTTTTTTCTTTTTAAACCTGTCGTCAAAAAACAAAGCGAGCTGCCCGGCCCTAAAAAAAAACTAGGGAAGAGATTTTTGGGCCCGCTCAAGTTATCCATGACTTTTTAAAAAAATCTGAAATATACGATGTGATATTACCAACCGCAGTAGCAGCTCACGGCTTTAAAAATGACTTCAAAAAAGGCAGGAAGTATCTCGAGTTTAATTCTAAGCTGGATAAAAATAAAAGGGACATTGAACCGCACCTGCCCAAAAAATTATTTCAAGGCTCATTTTCGTGCACAAAAGCGTTTTCTCCTGCTTCAAAGCCACCTGCTGGTGTGCCTGGGGCCCGCCAGCAACCTACAGCTGCCCCCGATCCTTCGCTCCTCCTATTATTTACCAACTTTTGAGGGAGACCCCTTCATTGGCCGAGTTCTACTCACGTTCCCTTTTTAGTTATCAGAGTGTGCATTAAATAATTCAAAATTTTTCATTATCTGAGGTCATCTCTTCAGAATGCTGCTTGGCAACTATATCAAATTACCATTCTCAGCTAAAAATTATGTTCTCCGTAAAAAGGCTTTGAAAATCGGTATCAAAATAAGGGCTACTTGCTCCTTAGTACAAGCAATGCTGAGTTCGCACCTCTGAAGTGGCAACCATGCCTCCTCCGATTCCTCAATTCCATAGAAGCTCTGGGACGCTTAAAGGTTTAGAAATCGGCGTTTTGGCTGTTTTTTCTGCCCATCGTCACGTTGTCGCCCCTTGATCACCCCACCCCGAAAAACAATTCGAGTCTAAGTGTTTTTTCTTGAAACCCCCACTTATGCCCCATAAGGGTTTTATCGAGGAGCAAAGTCCCCCCCTGGAGCTTTGGGGTTTTAATCATCCATCTACGCAAGCCCCAAACCCAACCTACAACGCCTCGAACCCTTTCCTCCAAACTGGGAAAAATTAATTCATTGCTCGTCGAAAAAACCGTTCCGCCACGCAGCCCGGGCCCACACACCCGATCGCCCGTCTAAGTCGCTCATTTCGCGCTCATGCCCACTTGTGACGGCTCACACTCTCTACGCGTCCCGTTTCCCTCAAGCTGTCCGCGACGAGAATACAACACTCTGCGCAACAAAAGCCTGCTTAAACTTCTTGGGAACACGACAAAAAAATTGTTATAAAAAAACAATTGCCGTGCTTGTCATAGAACAACATCACTCGCTGCACACTCAGCGGCACGCCCTCCTCCTCAGTCAGCAGCTCAGCGACCCTCGACCGCTGCAGGACAATAAACCTCAGTGGGGCCGCATGGCTTGTGAACTCCAACCCAGTCGGCCCTCAAGCGCACTCCCTTTCTCGGGACTATACGAGGATTTTCCCGAGACCATGGGTACCTTTAAACCCCTTTTCGCGGGGGTCCTCGATCAGGCTCGCAAGTGTCAGCAATAACATTTTCTTTTGCAAGTCGCCTAGGCTTAAAAATAAATCCAGTGTCGGGAAATTTGTCCGGCATTGGGCACGCGTCCCACTAGTGCGGGTTTTGTCCATTGTGACTTAGCCTCTCGTTTCAACCTAAAACGATTTTTCGGCGTTAAAAGCTCTGGTTCTTCAACCATCACTGGACAATGCCAGCGAACTCGCTTCCTCTAAAAGTTTTCGAGAGTATCGGGTCTCTCTCTGCCGATACAATTTTTTCACCTCCAGACGAGTTTGATTTTCTTAATAGGGCTGATCCTACCTCGCTTTTTCCCGGAAATGGGGATGTAAAAAATCAAACGCAATCCTTCAGCTTAAATATCGTTTGGTGGGGGGTTTTAGCCCGTTTAAAGCATCGGACATGCCTCTCATGCACGCTGTTTTTTGCTCGCGATTCCCCCCGGGGCTTAGACCGAACTCTGCGCCTTTTCTGGGAGTCCAGGAAATCTCTCGCCCTCAACCAAGGACCCAAAAAGACCATTTGTGAAGATCTTTCGTGTTTTTCCAAAAAGCGCGATGTGAACGGACGCTACTCTGTCTCGTTTCCGTTCAAGCCACATTTTTCATTTTTATGCTCAACCCGCACCCCCGCTTACCAAAGTTATTTGAGCTTAGACGCCGTCCAGGCGAAACCCCCCCGACTCATGAAACATATCCCTTCTGAGGACTACATCAGCGCTGGCACATGCAGCCTGCTTTCAGCCTGCTGGTTACGTGACCCTCATCACTGTGTGCCAAGCTAAACCAGTTCGAGTACAAACTCCGTTCTCTTAAATGCTTCATATAAAGCAAGAATGGTGTCTCTCTAAACCAAAACCTCCTCAGGGGGACCGAAGCTTCAAGCTCCCTTTCCCCTCCATTCTGCAAAGTTCGGGACCCCTTTTGTGGCCATTTGCGTGACCTGCGACAAATGTACCGTCAATTCTCGTTATCCTAAAGATCGCTTCATAAACACATCTTCTGGCGTCCTCACTGCTCCCGTCATTGAGTATAAAATAAACACAGCCCACGTACGGCCTCACCCTCTGCGTTCTTAGCCAACATTTCTCTCTAAACGGGTGATTGAGAAGGAGACCCCCCCCTTGCAGCTAAAGCTATCGCATCAGATGTACATCGACACTTTGTTTGGGCAGTGATCTCGTCAGGCCGCCCCCTTGCAATCTGAATTGCAAGCCCCTTACTGCCCCCAGGTTTTGAATTCAGAAAAAGGTCAAGCAATGATCCGAAAAACTCTGTCCCCTTTTCCCCACAGCATCTAAAACCCCCTCTTGTGTTTTCAAAAGAGGAACAAGGAATCAAAATTTTTGGGGTGTTGTGGATCCCCCGCTCAGACGCTTCTCGTTTCATACTGAAACTTTCACTGGTCGTCACTAAGCCAAACTCTCTCCTACATACCAAAATCTTCGATCCCCTCGGGTTCCCACCCCTTTCGTTGCGGATGAAGATATTTCTGCAGCAAACCCGGGTTTCTCCCTTACAATGGGAGCCCACTCCCTGACCAGCTCACTCAAAGTTGGTTTTTCCGCAGTCGCCGACGTACCCAGCTCCCTCGTTTCGAATTACCACGAGCTTTCCCAGACAGCGTGGTTCCACAGGGGTGGTTTGGTTCGGATGCTCAGAAAAGGGTTTTGCCGCAGTTTTTATCTGCACACGCAACCCGGGTCCACATCCACGTCACGCTATTGGTGCAAGAAAGCAAGGTATCTCCAATCAACCCACAATACCTCAGCTGAATTGTCACCCCCCGCTCTTGTATCTCGGCTCGTCGACATCTTGCCTTCTCTCGAGGCTTCCTCTGCATTCCGGTCTCTATAACGGACTCGATGATCGTTCTCCGGTTAGATCTCCGCCCCCTCTCTCAAACTTTCGTTGCAAACCGTGTGGTTGAAGTTTTGGGACTCAAGGCCCCCCACTGGGGTCAAAGCGCATCGAAGAAAAACCCCGCAGACTGTGCGTCTCGCGGCTTCTACCTTCTGAAAGAGCATCATCCTCTGTGGTTGGCGGACCCCCCTTCCCGCCCTCACCCAGAAATGTGGCCAACTCGGGTCTCGCTCCCAACGCTCCCTCGATTTTTCCCGAAGGAAGACTTCAGCCACCACTCTCTTGCGCAAATCGCAACCAGATCCTCTACTCCGGTCGGAGAAATTTTTCCCACCTGCTCCGCGCTCACGTGTATTTGGTCAATCATAGATTCACTCGACTCCTGTTGGGCCCAAAAGCCTCACGCTGAAACCCCCCTCAGGACCTCTGCAGCCGTCGAGGGGAGGACCTCTTAATTTTGTTGATTAAAGGGAACTCAACAAAAATTTTACGCAATAGTCCGCAATTTTTCCCGCAAACAAACGGATCGTCTAACCTCGCGTCCCTTACCCATTCATCGACGCAGTAGGGGTTTTCAGGGGGGCCGGGGGGCTCCGCCACCTCTGCTGCCAGAAAATCACCTCCGATTCTTCTCCCCAAGCGCTCTCTCTCACTCTCATCTGTGACTCGTTTCACAAAACTCGCTCCTTCCCCGGGGCCCCGGACCGTGCAGTCGCTGATTCAAGAAACCTATTGGATGTACTCTCCGCGGTTGCTCAGACAGCGCATCCATAGGTTCTCACCCTTTTACAAGTTCCGTGCAAGCCCCTTAAAAACCCAAAAGGGCCTCCCAGCGTTCGCCGTCAAAAACCCCACGGCCTTCAGCAACGGGCCTGATTATGCTGGCTTTCTAGGAAGACCAGCAACCGCAGAAACGCTCCAAGTACGAAGGGGACCTAGCTTGTTCGTATGATGGTACCAAGTATACATCTGGGAAATGGTTTCTGACTCTCCACAGAGGCCTTCTTACCAATGGGTAGGTTTTTCTCGCGAGAGGTCTACCAGCCCACATCTACTCGGGCTGTGGACGCAAATCGGGTCTGCTCGTCAATTCGTGAATCAGATTTCCTCGCCAGTCTGAAACCCGATCTCTGATCTCTAGCAGCCCTGAAAACCCAAAGGCACTTCAATCCCCATATGCACCCCAAATTCGGCGGGAAACGGGAAACAGGTGTGAAACAGCTAAATCTCTTCTTTGTCGCCTCATCTCTGACACTCCTCCACGCATGAAGAAAGCCACTCTATTCTCAAAAGCATCGAGGCTTTTTGAACACCGCCCTCTGGTGCTACGCCTCAAGACCCACTGATGGACCCCGACTATCGAGTCCAGGTCACTTTTACCGGGAACCATCTTGCCCCCCCCCCAACGCATCGAGCCCCACAAAGCACGCATCTGTCACCTGGGAGCGTGAGACAGTTCCTCAAACGTTCTGGACCCTTGGTCCCGAGTATTTACATACCAATGCGCGCGGAAAATGACCCAAAAAAAAACCCTAACCTCCAAATCGGAGATGTGGTTTTCGTGCTTGAAGCTTCAAGCCTCCCCCAAATGGCCAATGGGGCGCACACCAATTTTTCACCTGTCGCGATGGGATTGTTTTTGCGTCGCCTTTAAGTACCCCATCAGGCTGTATACTCGACCCCCCCAAACTCATCACCCCCTGTTGCATAATTGCCAGCATCTCTTGTACAGTTTATTATACTTAAGTTCTCAAGCAACTCTGCTAAAAACTCTCATTTGCCTCTTTTCTCGTCTACCTATCTCGCTTTTTAAGAACCTCTTTTCTCTTTTCTTTGTTCTACGTCAATTAGCCTGAAAAATGGGACCCTTTTGGTGGCCGGGGATTTTCCCCGCACTCCTCTTTGAAGCCATTATTCCGTTTTCATTTTCACCTATCCCTCCACCGGTGCCATACGCATCTATTATTCAAAACGTGACGTCTACTTTGAGCCCTTTTAAATACTGTATGCCCACGCCAGTGTAAACTGGGGAGTGGCAAGTACATTCAACTTCCCCCTCGCACTCAAGTGTGTGTCGTGTACCCCCTCGCCACGTTAAACTACTGTATTTCTATAAAATTTTCGCCTCTCTTGGCAAACCAGAGTGTTTATTTATTTCTTTAAAAAACATTACTCTCGTACTTTTTTTGTCTAAGTTAAACATTTTGTGCCGCTCACCGCCCCCCCGCCGCACCACGTCTAGCACGTCCCCACTAACAGTCCAACCCCGGGATGTGGTAATAGCTCTGCTTTCGGGCCCACCCTTTGTTATTCTAACCTATATAAAATATTTTCCCTCTCTCCAAATTTTACAGTCCATCCTCTCTATTCCTAGGGAAAATTCTAAAAAATTTAGCTAGAAATTTAGGCGCGTGTACATCCTCGCCCTTGCCCAACACTAAATAACACAAGAAACTAAAATAATATTTAAAAAACCCTCCTATCTCGTTTCCCAAAACCCAAAACCCCCTTAATTAGTAAACTTCTCTTTTCCCCTTCCCCTTGACCAACCCGCCAACCCCCTCACCAGACACGAAAAAACAGTAGGGTGGCCAAGATGCCACACTGCCGCGTCCACTGTCAATGCCTTTATACGGGGAAATTTGGCACGAAAACCAACGATGAAAATTTACTCTCCGCGAAAAAAATAGTCAAAAAGACTCCTACAAGCCCAAAAAATAACTGCTAAAAAACTCATTCACTTAAAAAAGTAAACTTGTCAATTTATCATAATTCCTTTAAAAAACTGTTAATGCTGTTTACGTAATTTAATTTACTGCTTTGAGAAAAGGTGAAAACAAATTGAAATTAACAAAAAAAATTTTTTGTGGTTTTTTGGAATCTATTACCTTAGGCCCAAAATTTCTACATGAATAAAAAAAATGATTGCCTACTCGAATTATGAATATCGGCATATCAGCGTATGTAATAATTTTCTAACTATTACCCCAGGACTTTTTTATTTTTGTGGTTTTCCCCGTTTTGACTGCCAAAAAAATACAAAAGTTTTGGTACTAAACCGCCAAACCCCTTTATTCTAAAACGCACCAAATGCAATCTAAAAAGCGAATTTCAAAAATTTTTGCCTGCGGGCTATAGTTGGGGGGGGGTGCCCCCCAAACCCCCCATGCTTGGTCCCTTTCCCACGAATTTACATGAGAGGCCGGTTTTTCCCGTGATCAGAGTTGGCAACCCTAATTGAACCTTTGCTTTATTGTAAAAGCCCTCCTGCTCTAGTAACTTTCACGTTGGTATGTTGGTCAGTCCTAAATTGTGCGGCATAGTTGCGCGCCAGTAGCAGCCAGTAGTCAGTCACCATTTTACACGCCATACTTGTAAAGGTGCGTTTACAGTATCGCGTTTGGTGCGACGCGACTTGAGCGCAGCCAATCAGAGAACTGGGTTGCCGCGACAGTGGCGGTTTGTTTTGACAACCCCGTTCTCTGATTGGCTGTGCTCGAGTCGCGGCGCACCAAACGCAATACTGTAAACGCACCTTTATTGATATGACGCCTACTGTTCTAGTTATGAGATTCTAAAGTCCTGTTAACATCCAATTAGCACACGTAAATAACACGAATTTGAAAGCTACATCCACTTGCTAAAATTAAACTTAAACAAATCACAACCGTCCGTGTTTATGTGGACAAAGTCTCTCCGTCCTAAACAAAGTTCTAGGTTATGTCATTCACAAACACTCGTTATTGGGTCATGTCATACAGATCAGCACCTAGGCCATTAGGCCTAGGCCCTAGCCTAGCTACTGCTAGGTCTAGACCCTAGGTCTGCGACGTCTGAAGCTGAAAACCCTGATGGGATAAATAGGCCTAGGCCTACTGCATTTGTTTAGTCTCTGCTTAAATAATTAATAGTAATAGGGCCTAGGCCTTGGCTGGCTATATATGAATTAATTTAGTTCACCTGGCCCTAGGTCTAGAATCCTATTGGGCTCAGGCCTAGGCCTAGGCATGTTGATAATAAAAGCATATTTTACCCAAACATTTAGCCTAGCCTAGCATCTTAGCCTAGGCCATGTCAAAAACAAATTTAAGCAAGCCGAGCCTAGGCCTATGAGTAGCCCTACCTAGCCTAGTGACAATAAGGGTGCTAGGGCCTAGCTGGCTGGGATTTGTTTAGTTTCAGGGCCATTTGTGAATGGATTGCGACCGACTTACAGTCGCACCTTTTCGGTTTTCACTACCCGACCCGAAAACCCGGTGCAGTTTACTACCCAAACCCAACCCAAACTCAAAAACCTCTACCTGCACAGTCCTATTAATATGAGACGTTACCCAACATAAATCATCATCCTGCTTTATTTTGCAATACAAGCCTCTGCCGTCTTAAATTATTAGCTTATTGTTTCAGGCTTATCATTTACTGCAGAACCAACAAATGGCTAACCAGGCAGCTTTTGGAGGTGCCGCGCATCCAACGGCATTGTACCTCAACAACGCAGCAGCGATGCCAAATAATAACATGTTCAATCAGGGCATGTTAGGCTCGGCAGGGGCTAGCCACCTCCAGAACCTACTACAGCCTCAAAGCCACAACTACCAAAACCTCATCAACCAAATGGGAATGAAAGGGACTCCATCAGTGGCTCATACAGTGGGAGCTGGGACTTCCAAAGCACAAACTGCTGGGAGCACCAAGGCAGCACCTGCAGGATTTCTCAAGGTCAGTTTTTAATCTGTATATCTTTTATAGAGGGTGCTTTTAACATTTGAGGTTGGGTACATTACTTGAATTTATTTTAAAGTTAGGCTGTAATTAAAGAAGGGTAAATTTTAAGATACCGGTACCTAACTATTTAGTAGGGATGTCAAACGATATAAAATTAAATATCGATAATCGCGCTGAAATAAAATTAATATCGCAATTAATCGCGATAATATCGTGGACAAAAAATATCGCGCCGATATAGTCGCTTCAGTCATATCACGATATATCGGCGTATATAAAACACGTTTATCGCAGTGCGTCTATTTGAATTGCGCGCCTTCACTGTACTAGCGTGGCTATTGGTTGCGGAGCGGCAAACCCCCACTCGATACCCCTACCAAGACAGGGGGGGGGG
>JAMZAV010016139.1:0-11232 GCA_024449915.1 Sweltsa coloradensis | reverse complement strand
AAAATGTTATAGAGAATGACAAAATCAACGATCCCATATCGAAGTTTCATGGTCAGCATTTCACGGGGACGTAAGGGATGACGCGGGGGACAAGGGGTGGACAGGCCTGTGCTGGTCAGAACCAGCCACAAGCTGTCTCTTGACATCGATGACAATGAATAAGAAAACGTTGTTGAGGACAATGATGAATACGACGGTTCTAGCGAGTCCAACAGTCCTCATTCAGGTTAAATTCCATTCCCACGTGAATCATGTGCCGACTTACTTTCCAACGTTGAGACGTTTCAAACACCAATGAGTGCCCTACTAACGTATGTGTAACGATAAGCAACACAGACGTAAATTAAATTCCAGTAATCAAACTCATTGACAATTTAACGTAGGCGGAAAGGAGGATCAATTATAATATATATATATATACATATATATGTAGGTATGGAGAGTATCTTGCAGATATTGTTCAAAAAAAAAAAAAATATTCAATATATTTTGTGGAGTACCACAAGGATCAATATTAGGACCCCTTTAATTTATTCTTTACATAGATGATATATCTACTATAATGGGAGGAATCAATTATATTTTATATGCTGATGACTTGGTCTTTTATTTAGAAGGTGTGGATGTTGAAGAGATCGTAAGACGTCTTCAAGAAGTTTTAAAGAGGATGGATGATTGGTTTAAAACTCAGGAACTTGATATTAATTATAGTAAAACAAATTTTATGATTTTTCATAAGGCTAATGATAGAAGCATGAATGATATTCATTTGACGTTGAATTGTAATGGTAAGCTAATTTCTAGAGTATATGAATTTAAATATCTTGGAGTTTTCTTAGATTGTAATTTAAATTTTAAGAAACATTATGAATATGTATGTAATAAAGTATCATCAGCAATAGGAATTATAAGTAGAATGAAGAGGTTTGTAACAGAGAGAATGTTAAAGTTACTTGTAGATTCTTACATTCACTCTATTATTGATTATTGTTTAGTGGTTTGGGCAGTAAGACCTTCTACCGAATATGTTGTACTTCAGAAGAGAATTGACCATCTGTTTGATTCAATTCCTATAAGCCAAGATTTACAATCTGATTGCTTCACGATTGAGGAAAGAATGAAATATAGCGTACTGGTAAATACATACAAAGTATTGAAAGGTATGTATTCAGGTATTTTACCCAATATTTTTCAATTTGTTGATCGTGATAGAAATTCTATTCTAATGAACTCTTTGAAAGTTCCTAAATTAAATTCTGAATCATTAAGAAAGTCATTCTTGTACAGAGGAGTATCCTTTTGGAATTCAATTTCTTATGATATTAGAAGCCAGTTTACTGAGCTAGGAATAGTACAATTTAAAAGTAAATTGAAGCAATGATAATGAATCGAAGAACAAAGAAGAATTGATTTTTACTATTTATTTGTGGGCATTGTCACTGTGTTTATGTAATGTTAATTTATATTCATATGTTCTTATTTATGATTTTGCTGTTCTCTTTGTTTGTTTATTATTGCTTTGATTTTGATGTATTCAATGTATTTTCAATTGATATTTTTCTGCCTAGATTGTCTGGTTGCCGCCCACTGGTGGAACTTGCAACTTGAGTTAGGTGTCCTGTATCATTGCTGTGATCAGTTTTTGACTTGAACAATTTTAAATAATTATATATCTGATATAATTATATATTAAAGTCAAGATCTTTTGTACTAAATTGTTATCAAGATTTGAACACAAGAATGATGGTTGAACACAAGAATGAAGATTCGCGTTCGGTGGTTTCTTCCGCGAAAGATTGGTTACTCCCTGATTTGCTGTTCCTGATTTTTGGCAAACCTCATATTCGTTTGAGTGGGATCGTCTAATAAATCAGTTTTTTCTTTTCGTTTTTCTTTTTTAATGTTTTTTTTTCTTTTTTCTTTCTTTCTTTCTTTTTTTTCTTTTCTTTTTTTTTCCTTTCCTTTTTTCTTTTTTTCTTTTATTTTCTTTTTCTTTTCTTTTTTCTTTTCTTTTAATTCCCCACCCCCTTTTTTTATATATTCGATTCATTTATAAATTGCATTTAATATCCTTTTTATTTGTTATCAAATTTGTTGAGTATTTAATGCATTGTTGTAATATTACTATTTCAAATATTTACTTAAATGTAGTTCATTGTTGTGTCTGCATCTATGTAATTAGATTTATTTAGTTGTCCTCCTTTGTAAATCAGTTTTTATAACTGAATAGGATAGACGTTAAATAAATAAATAAAAATAAATAAAATAAGCTTTATATTTTTGAAAGATATGTGGTTATTATATTGAATTGTCTCTGTGTTCATGTGGGTGAATATATACGTGGTCGCGTGGATAATAATTTTAGTTTATTATGTTTTCAAATTAGCTGTGTGGAACTGGGAATGAGATGGCCAATCAATACTTGTGATTGGTTAGCTGGTACTGAATAAATACGTTGTGAAACTTTCACACAACAATATGATTTCTTGCAGTGAGACGTGCAACTAAACGAAAGCGAAAGATAAAATGGCGACTCCGACGAAAGTTCAATGCAGGTTACGTTACTCTTGAGGATATCTATAATAACGAAATAACGAACGATTCCCAGAAGAACAGAGCAGAAGAGCAAACAAAACAATCCAGTCTGGACAGAACAGACAACCTCGTGTAGTAAACAAACCCAACACAAAAATGCAAGAACATTTCAGTCAACACACATACTGGAGAGAGGAGTCAAAACACGTCCGCCTGCGACAAGAACAACAGACCGACTGCGAGGCGAGAAAACACGTCCTGCTGTGAGCGTGCAGGTAGTCAAAAGGTGCGGGGCGGCGAGGTCATATTGAAGCTGCACGCAAGGTGCAATGACGGTTTTTAAATAGTGTTGATGACAGTGGCGCATTTTTTAAAGTGTGTAGTCATTGGTTGTGAGTAATATGAAGATATGTAGTGAGGCTCATCGTGACGGCACCATATTGTCGCACATTCACGTTTTCGTTTTCAGGGATTTTTCTTTTACTATGGACAATGTACAAATGTATTGGCACTTTGTGGAATTTTGAATTGTGTATGAACCACGCTGGTTCTCATCCCAATGGGAATTTCCGGAAAAAAAATTGGAGCCTAGTGATCAGCATGTAGATAAAAAGTTGCATGGAATAATTGATTGATTGCTCGAGGCTAGAGGTCCGACTGTCTTGCTAGATACCCTGGCTTGAGGCTGGCCACTACAGGTATCAAAAGATTGAAGATCGTAGGTATGAGTTACATCAAAGAGAATATTATCACGTTCTTCACGTTCTTATGCCCTGGACATCTTGCTGATGGAGACCAATAAAATTAACTATTTAGGCTTAAGCATACCTAGGGTACATGTTTTACCTAGTTTAGTCAAGACAATGGCCAGTTGCCACACTTCAGGTTGACCATTTCACCCAGTGAAAGGTTTTTTGTTGGTCTACTAGGCATGTAGTTTTTTTTTAAAGTAGGCTATCAGTAGGCCGCCCGGGCCTACTGATCCATAACAACAGCCTTATGACAGAATCACCTCGTCTGGGTGCATCTCTAGAAAATAATTCCAATTCTTGAATGTTTGCCTAAAGCAATAATTAGTTATTAATTTATTCACTAGGAAAACGCTTAAGTCCTGCCGCGTTGATGGATGAGCGTAATATTTTTTAAACGAAAAAAGCGTAAAATTGCGTTTTTTAAATAGATAATTTTTCGATTACGCTCAAATTTCACATGAATATATTAATTCATGAAATTAAAGTTCTGTGAAAAAATCATTACGATCGGATAAAGCATGTAGGTTTTATTTGTCAAAGAAATGTTAAAAATTTAAAAAAAATCGTAAAATTACGATTATCATGAGAAATAATTTTTTTGATTGCGCTCAAATTTCACACGAATATATTAATTCATAAAATTAAGGTTCTGTGAAAAAATCATTTCAATCGGATAAAGCATGTAGATGTTATAAGTCGAAGAATTTTTTTAAAAATCGAAAAAAATCGTAAAATTGCGATTTTCATGAGAAATAATTTTTTGATCGATTTTTCCCCCCGTGCAGTTCTTCGTTCAGAGATTTCATAGACATCCACAAAATTTCATCGCAATTGGAGTATTGGTTTAGCCGGAATCGTGTTCACAGACACACAAAAATACAAAAAAGAAAAAAGAAAAAAAACAAAACATTCCGGATTTTTTTCTCCAGTGTAGTGAAATGGAATCTTCGCTACGCTCATCCAATAAATTAACTAGGAAAACGCGTAAGTCCCGCCGCGTTGATGGATGAGCGTAATTTTTTTTAAACGAAAAAAGCGTAAAATTGTGATTTTTTAAATAGATCATTTTTCGATTGCGCTCAAATTTCACACGAATATATTAATTCATAAAATTAAGGTTCTGTGAAAAAATCATTACAATCGGATAAAGCATGTAGATGTTATAAGTCGAAGAATTTTTTTAAAAATCGAAAAAAATCGTAAAATTGCGATTTTCATGTGAAATAATTTTTTGATCGATTTTTCCCCCCGTGCAGTTCTTCGTTCAGAGATTTCACAGACCTCCATAAAATTTCATCGCAATTGGAGTATTGGTTTAGCCGGAATCGTGTTCACAGACACACAAAAATACAAAAAAAAAAGAAAGAAAAAAAAAAAAAAACATTCCGGATTTTTTTCTCCAGTGTAGTGAAATGGAATCTTCGCTTCGCTCGCTACGCTCGCTACGCTCATCCAATTAATTTACTTGGGGCTTTGGAAAGGCAAACCCTTATGCAGTGTCGCTATAGCCAACTAAAAATCAGTTATATGACTGAGCGGGTAGACTCTGAATACGATTTTTTTCCATTAATATGTGATATGCCATGCAAAGCTTTTTTATGCCTTTGGTTATAGCAAAACGTAATTTGATGTAAATGCCATTATCCACCGCGACAGAACAGCCGACCAATAAAGAATGACACCATTTTTTTAAATTTATTACTTATACACGTTTTATTATGTTATTTGCACACTTTTAACTATGTAACTGTGTTTATACTTGCAATAAAATGTATGTAGGGGGCCGGGAGGACGGTTGAAACAGGAGGACGGTTGGAACAATGCTGCATTTAGGCGCTACCTAGTAGCGAAGTTATGAACTTTGTGTAACTATTATTTGGCGTCGGTAGCTCTATCGTTCACCAAAAGTTAGACTGCAAAAACGATGTTTTGAAAGAAGCAGAAGAAGAATACTGTTTTGCGCTGTCAGAAGTAAGTTTTTTCAAGATTGTCATATTTTAGTTTTAGCATTTCGTAATTAAGTTAGAACTCTGATTATTTTTGTATGTTATTATGTAGTAATTACCACGTCACATCTGCCAAATGAGAAATTATTTCAATCACAGCAACATTATAGTAAACAATGGTTTGCCATTCCATTTGGGGTGGGGACAGTTGGAACATAATGTGCAAAACATAACCTATACATTTTTGACATGTTCAATACCTAGCTTTCTCGAAGATATTTGTAGGCTAGTTAATGGAATTGTGTGGTGCATTTAATTGCAAAATACTCATCCCTAGGTCTAATTATGTATTCATAATTTCAGAATGCCACGGATACGTATCCGGAAAACTGACAGGGGGAAAACGCCAATCGAGACCTTCGAAAAGCTGCTGAAGATGTTATGAAGAACCAAATGAAAATCGTGCTTCGGCCAAGAAGTGGGGCATTCCTCATGTAACGTTAGCTAGATACATAAGTAAAAAGTTGGCTGGTGGTTCTGATGTGGTAGGGCAAGGCCAAGCAAAGCCACATATGGGATATTGGACCCCAAGACGAGTGTTTACTGAGCCAATGGAGAGGGAGCTGGTATCCTATTTACTACGAGCCTCACAGCTATATTATGGGCTTAATGTGACAGAGGTAAGGAATTAATAATAATAAGCTAGCCCTAGGCCAAATAGGCCTAGTAGGAAAAACCAGTTCGGTCATATTTCGCTAGGCCTAGACAAACAAAACTCCTGAAATAATATTTTTATTTTAGGCTCGCTATCTTGCTTATGAGTTGGCAATGAAAAACAACTTGCCGAGTCCTGCAACCTGGACTCAACACAAGATTGCAGGTTTGGAGTGGTTTAAGGGGTTCATGGCTAGGAACCCTGACCTGTCACTGCGGTCACCGCAGGCCACTAGCCTATCACGGGCAACTAGTTTTAATCGAGTAAATGTGTCGGCATTTTTTGATAACTTGTATCGTGTGCTCGATAAATATCATTTTGAAGCCAAGGACATTTGGAATGTCGACGAAACAGGTGTAACTACCGTTCAGAAGCCGAGCAGAGTAATCGCCAAGCGTGGGATAAAACAAATAGGAGCTGTTACCAGTGCTGAGCGGGGAACCTTGGTGACAGTCTGCCTTGCAGGTAGTGCCACTGGCAACACAGTTCCACCCATGTTTGTGTTTCCAAGAAAAAAATATCAGAAGCACTTTACACAAGGAGGCCCGACAGGGTGTGTTGGTGCAGCAAATGGGTCTGGATGGATGCAGAGTGATGAATTCAACATATTCCTTGTGCATTTTGTAAATAATACGCGAGTCACTCCGGAAAAAAAATGTCTTCTCCTACTCGACAATCATGAGTCTCATATTTCATTACAAAATATAGAATACTGTCGTGAGCACGGGATTGTGTTGCTGTCATTCCCACCACACACAACCCATAAACTCCAGCCCCTGGATAGGTCAGTGTTTGGGCCATTTAAAGGCAAAGTGAACACTGTGTGTGATGGTTGGATACATGGCAATCCAGGGAAAACAATGACAATTTATGACATTCCTTCCATTGTGAAAACCGCTTTAGAAGCATCTTTAAAACCTGCTTCAGTAATTGCTGGCTTCGCTTGCACGGGAATATGGCCACCTAACCGGGACATATTTAAAGATGAAGATTTTGCTCCCTCAGATGTAACAGATAGACCGCTAGTGGTGGCGGTTACATTAATGGATCCGACACCGGGACCATCTTCAGCCCCAGATCCGACACCGGGACCATCTTCAGCCCCAGATCCGACACCGGGACCATCTTCGGCCCCAGATCCAACACCGGGGCCATCATCGGCACCCACTCAAGATGCTACGCCATACAAGCATGATGGAAGTAAGAAACCCCTAACAGTTTCTCCCGAAGACCTACGCCCACACCCTAAAGCTGGTCCAAGAGCTTTAAATAAACAGGGTAGGAAGAAAAGAAAATCATCAGTCCTGACTGATACACCAGAAAAAGAAGCTAGAAGGCTAGAAGAATCTTTGCGAGCATCAAAGAAGAAGAATGTGAACAAAAATAACAAACCATCAAAGAAACGTCTTTTTAACGTTGGTAAAAAAACAGAAAACTTAAAGTTAAAAAACAAACGCAGGCCTAGGCCTAGGCGTAGCTCTGGCGATTCCGGAGAATATTATTGCATAATATGTTTGGAACCATTAAGCTCCAGTGTTGGGGATTGGCTGCAATGCAGTGGATGTCAACAATGGTCCCATGAAGACTGCGTAGGCAGTGGGTCCTTAATTTACGAGTGCCATTTGTGTGTTAAAGATCCCGAATACCTAGGCTAGATATCTAACTCGAACTTAAATGACTATTGGGCCTAGGCCTACTTCTACTGTAGGCCTATTATCACTTTTATTATTTAATAGGTCCCTGCCATATTTTCTTTTTCATTGTTGCATCACAAAATATATATTTTTTTTATTATTATTAGGCTTATTATTATTTATAATTCTTAGGTCCTAATTAAAAAGCAAACAAATTAAATGATTATTTCCAAGTTTTATTTTAATTTATTAGCACTAGGCATAACACACCCTTATCTCAGTTGTGATAACTCGGTAGCCATGATCGATTAATCAATAATTTGATTCATACATTAAAATTCTACAATCAATAATCGATTGATTGATTAATCGATATTTGGCAGTAACCCTAAAACATAGCTGTACCAAAAAGCAGAACATACTGGTGGATTTGTTCTATTATAATGTGTTCTTCACTTCCGTTCCAACCGTCCTTCCATCCTGTTCCAACCGTCCTTCATCAAGGACGGTTGGAAAGTTTACAAATATTGTTAAATTCTTAATTTAATCTGATAAGAAAATCGATATTGCCCAATGGCCAAGTAAAATACTGAGGTAACATGTTTAGCTAACTTTCTGCAAAAAATTGTTTTGATCCTTTCAAAAATGAACTTTTAATAGCAATTTTTCAAAAAGTGTTCCAACCGTCCCCATGCTCCTACTTCATTGCAGGCGGTGTGGAAAAAGCATATGAAACTTGGACTTGAACCACTAGTGAAAAATGACGCAAACGCCAAAAGAGAACTAAAAATGCTAATGACATTAGCCCTTTTACCAGCCAACCGAATGCTGGAAGGTTTAAGAGAAATAGAACTATTCATCACAGAAAATGAGTTGCTGGTAAATTTTCTCATGAGATTTGTTTGTGTGAGAATA
The DNA here is from genome assembly GCA_024449915.1 of Sweltsa coloradensis. Taxonomy (NCBI): domain Eukaryota; kingdom Metazoa; phylum Arthropoda; class Insecta; order Plecoptera; family Chloroperlidae; genus Sweltsa; species Sweltsa coloradensis. The sequence continues at coordinate 2,735 of JAMZAV010016139.1, read as the reverse complement.
TTGTTTTAAGTTTTTTTTATATGAAATTCTTATCAGGATGAGCATCACCAATGCGCTTAATAAACAAAGTTACAAAAAAAGTTATAATTATATTCACAGGCACGGTTCATACCAGTGACACGCTACATACGGAGCTACTGGTTTGACAGGGTTGGCTTTGAAACTTTATCCGTGAATGGAAAACCACCAAGAACGAACAATAACATCGAGGCCTTCCATCGAGTATTAAGCGAAACGTTGGGTGTACACTCGCACATCTATAGTTTTTAAGTAAGTGCACCATTGTAAAACACGAGACATATTTTACTTTGTTATTGACGAATGACGATGTTACCTAAGAATAAACATGCTCTTCGATAATTTGTATCGCCCTCTGACCAATAACTTGAAAGCCAAAGAAACATGGTAGAATAGTGTTTGTTGAATGAAAGAGGACCTTTACTAATATAACAGAAACATATTCTCTCTGGTGTGGGACATAAGCTCACTATTGGTCATTACGTTACAATTTTTGGACAATAGTGAAGTCAGCCCGCCAAATGCGATACTATATTTTGAGCAACCTTTTTTTAAAATATTGTTTCAAAATTTCTTTGTCTTTCACCTCGGTATAAGAGAAAAATAAAATGGACTTCTGTAGTGACGTTTATTGAAAGATTTTTTTCATATGTCGGAATAAAACTGTAAAAAACGTATAAAAAATCGTGTAAATTTATCACAGTTGCTATTTTATCTTCTTAAAGGCATATTGTCACCTCCAATAGGGTGACCAGACGACCCGATTTTACCGGGATCATCCCGTTGTTCTGTGACCTATCCAGCTGTCCCAAAAATAGTTCTCGGGATGGCAAAATGTCTCGATTTTCAGAGTTCATCCAATTAATTTGTATTTTCCATTAAAATTTATATTAATGTACAATATAATTTTTTTATGAAAGCCAATACAAGTTAATACTCCTAATTCTACTATAAGTTACTTCATTCATCAAATAAGTTATCTTAGATAAGTATATAAAAATGTAACAAAATGTTGAATCCATCCTAAAAAATAAACTCATTTATTAAAAGTGTGCAGAAATTATTACAATGTGGAATAGTGTCACCCTTGCTCAGATCGCTCTTAAGGCGATCGTGAAGTTACCCGAAAAAATTGTCGTCTCTGGCGGCTGGGGATTCACCCCAGACTCCAAGTTGGTAGCACCAGCCCAATGCCATCTATTCTACAAGTGTCTACCTCAGATGAAGTTTTTTTACATACAAGTAGATGTAAATAAAAAAAAAGAAAGACGCATATTTTGGCAACTTTGGACGAGGCCTACACCCCATTTCAATGGGTTGATTTGATGCGCGCCTGCGGCATGTGACGTCAGTGGATGGCTACCTGACCAAGCAAGGAAGGGAGACTCGTTTAGAAAACACATGATGGAAGGGGTTGGCATTCTTAAATATACTTTAAACTTGGAATGAGGGGGGGGAAGGGTTTTGGTTTATTTGGATTAAGGACGCGTCAACCGTTAGGTCATAATGCACCACTCTAACCTAGGGGGGTGGGGGGGGGGGGGGGGAGGAGGGGCCCATGCTGGTCAGAACCAGCCACGGGTAAGGGGAAGAAGGGGGGTTTCTCACGTCGCGGTCGTCATCGTCTTTGTCATCGTTCGTTGTATTGTCATCGTCGCCGGGGGGTCGTTTCGGGGAGTAAGATACTCCGCTCTTTCTAGCTGATGTTTGCGAGGTGGACTTTTTCTCTTGAATCGCCTTTTACGATTAGCAGAGCCATGCTCTGGGCCAATTCTACCCCGGGCCCAGACGGGGGTAGCTTGGAAAAACATATGCTTATTATTTTGCTTTTGGCATATATTTGTAGGCCTTTAAAAACTGTTATTTAGGTATCAGTTAAAAGGTTGTGATACGGCCAGGCTACCATACAGGGGTGTATTGAAAACCAAAAGAAGGCAAAAACAGAAAAAAGTGTTTTATTCAAGACACTGTAAAAATGTGCCTGGATGCAAATATCCCACTGAACAAAATTGACCATCCGGCGTCTCGACAGAACAGACATTCTCTTAAAGGTAACAGACATCTAGCTGAACACATTCAGCAGAAACAGAAGCCAAAGCCATGTCCTGTGGAGGCCAAACAAGAGCGGAGCTATGAGCGGAAAAAAGCACAGTATATAAACCGTGTCAAGGCTTTAATCTCACATTGAACAGAACCTAGTACTTTCTGAACATCGACTCCTCAGGGCCCCGATTCATGTACATTTATCCCGGGTATAGGTGGTATAAGGACGGTATAATGCAGGACATGGCAGGATAAGGCCTGGTTAAGTCTGGGCAATTCTCATCCAATCAAAAATTTCCAATGCAACAACAGACACAACAAATGTTATTTTCCACTGCATTCCACAGCCATGTAAATCAGCAAATTAGCAAAAGAACACTGAAAATTTCCACCATCTTTTGTTTTACTTTTTCATTTAGTGACAGGAGTTTGCGTGAATTCATTTAAAGAAAAGAAAAGGCTTATTATTGCCGTAAATTTTGGATACCTAGACATCATACATCTATCTGCATTAGCTTAGTACTAATCAAAACTATATTGTGCGGGAGTGTCTGAACAGGTCGTGCAGTCTAGGTTGCTGAGAGGCCTAGCTTGTCAACGTGTTATGTTAGCATTAATTGAATGTATCCATAGCCTAATGGAACTTAGCCTACACGTAGTATTATGTGCCGTTT
>JAMZAV010016138.1:0-12012 GCA_024449915.1 Sweltsa coloradensis | reverse complement strand
TTTAGTTTGCCTGAAGTTACTACTTTTCAATTTTCATTGGTCGTCGTAAGGATTATTGACGTCGTAAGAATTTTGTTCGTGTTATAACAAATTTCTTAAGACTAAAACAATAACGATTTAACACGTATGTCCTATCCCCTTATAACAAAACCAATAAGTGGGCCCCCGTCTGGGCCCGGGGTAGAATTGGCCCAGAGCATGGCTCTGCTAATCGTAAAAGGCGATTCAAGAGAAAAAGTCCACCTCGCAAACATCAGCTAGTACTAGGGAAACGCCAAAGTCGTTGTTAAACGAGGGAGTGAGCCAAGTGTTGAGTACCCGGGAACTTCCCCTTTCCTTCCTTATACCCAAGGCTGGATCTATCCCAGTATGAGGAATGATACCGGGTACTTAACATATGGCTCACTCACTCGTTTAACAACGACTTTGGCGTTTCCCTAGTTATTTAAATTGAACATTTAAAATGCGAATCATGTTCAAAACGTATTAGCGTGAAACATTAACAAATTTCCAAGATAAAACAAAATCATCTAATTTTTATTTCCCATTTAACACCCCTCAAAAATTATATGTGTGTGTAAAAATATAAAAAGTTCGACCTAACGGGTATCGAACCCCAACCCTCCGTGCGGTAGGCTACATGCTTACCAATAGGCCATGCAAGCCACGTGATTGTCGTCCCGCTAGCTTATACTAAACAAATGATTTCGATATATTTAAAAAATCACATTTTTATTTATTGTGGGATTAAATCGCAATGGATCTAGCTGATTTTGTTAGCAGTTCTCAAAAAACTTGTACCGGATGTCTGTTGAAAATTTCAGCCCAATCTGTTCAGCGGTTCGGCTGATTTTCGACGTACAGACAGACAGACAGAATCACAGAATGAGAGCCGTTCGAGTTGAATGGAGACACTCGGTCGCTCCGCTCCCTCGTTTAATGAAGGGTAGTATTTTACTCCCCGAAAATAGAGGCGAGCTCTGGCAATCATCGTCGCGGACCTTGCCCCCTTCCCTTGACGACCTCTCCGACGACGATGACAATGACAACGAACTATGACAAAGACGATGATGACCGCGACGTGAGAAACCCCCCTTCCTCCCCTTACCTGTGGCTGGTTCTGAGGGCCCCTCCTCCCCCCCCCCTCCCTTAGGTTAGAGTGGTCCATTATGACCTAACGGTTGGCGCGTCCTTAATCCAAATAAACAAAAAAAAATGGGAACTGGTGGTAATACCTAACATTTTCAGCCTGGAGCACAACCAATTTCATTGTCCCAGTTCCTGGTACGTATGGCGTTTGTCATTGGTCTGCTTCGAGCGCTGCAGGTCGTTCCATGAGTTCAAGGACTTTATGTGTTATGAATTAAAAATATACATTTTGAGTAGAAGACATTGGAGCCACGAGACTAGGCCTATATCTATAACTTTGGATTGGATGTCGGGTGCGTGGTTCGTTATGTAACAAAATAATCAAACTGATAAAATGGTGTAGGATCTTATTTCGGCGTGATTGCGAAGTCTGTGGAGACCGTTTATGTCCTCGCCTTCCTCGCCACGTGCGATCGGGAACAGACGTCAAGTCGCACATTTCACGGATTACGGGAATAGGATTAGGAAGTCGCCGCAAATGGGGGCTTAGCGTTTCGCTCGCCGTCAGCCGCTTACCGTGGCGCGTGGGATCGGAACAGGTGTACGCGATCCATAGAGCGTTGCAGTCTACCCTGAGTAGCAGCTCCCTAGGGAATCCCCCAGCCAGTACGCGTGTTTCCTGTCGTTGTTCCTCAGTCCTCAGTCCAAATCAGGTCTGTGTCTGTAGAGGCCGATATGAAAGACTGGGATAATGAACGTTACAGGACTAAGGCAATCAATGGGTGCGGTGACGGGGAGTGTCGTCTATTTACATTTAGCCTTACTACACTAAATTAAAGTGACCTTAATTTGATTTCCACGGTTAAGAACAACATTCTGAAGTCGGTGTTTATGAAAGGTGTGGTGTGGTAGGCAGGTGTCTTTGGACTTTTGAAAAGAAGAACTTGTGAAAGGAAAAATCGAACTTTTTTTTTAATTTTTCCCAATTTTCGCGATTTTTAGACTTTGTGACAGAAACTGCCCCCTTAACCGAAAAAACCCAAAATAAACCGAAATAAGAAATTCGGTCACGGTTCGGTTTTCGGTTCAGGCACTTTCTTATAACGGTTTTCGGTTCAGCTTTTGGTTCAGGATTTTTTTTTTTCGGTTTTCGGTTCGTACCGGTTCGATGCCCTGGTAAATTTAGTTCTTCTCGTGAGACGACACAAATGCACAGATCAGAAAAGTCATACATGGATGGAACTTTTCTCCCTAAAAAAATAGAATTGCACGTCACTGCATATGACACTACTTGTTGATCTGATTAGATAAGGGAGCGCAGCGGGGGGGAGTCAACCCCCCCCCCCCCCCTTCGCCCAAAAAAGTGTGAAAAGTGCACTTTAATGTTTCAATTGAGAATATGGGGTAGATGCTATATCTGTCGCTCTCGCATTTCTTTTTAATATTGTGTTCAAATGATTACAATAAATGCAAATATTAATTTAAAAAATAAAAATAACAATTTAATAATAATAATAATAATAATAATAATAATTGAACGAACGGTGAGCGTAGCGAACGTAGTGATTTCCATTCGACTTAAACGGCCCTAATTGTTTTTCTGCGTGCGTGCGTGTGTGTGTGTGTGTGTGTACGTTGAAAATCAGCCGAATCGCTGAACAGATTGCGCTGAAATTTTAAACAGACATCCGGTACGAGTTTATTGAGAACTGCTAACAAAATCAGCAAGATTCATTGCGATTTAAACCTACAAGAAATGATAAACTGAAAAATAGACTTCCAATGTTTAGAAATTATTTTAACGACAATGTTTTAGATTTTGAAAATATATTTTTTGTTTGTTTTTCGCCTGGCCGTGTAATGCCGTGCCCATGCAAGGTCTGTCGAATGTTGGACTTCAAGGTACCCCCAAATTCCGCTCGTAAATTGAGTAAACCTTGCAATATTTTCACGTATTTCGTACTGGCTATGTTTACCATAGTAGGCCCTATTGCCACAGATGATGGACTACACTGCGTTATATGCATTTCAAAACATGTTTAATTATTTTTTAAATACAATCTAGAAATTACAAAATCTTTCCCGACCAGGGGATTGAACCCACGTCTCCCACATTTCGGCTACAAGGGCGCTTTAGCCAACTAGACTAGGGAAACGCCAAAGTCGTAGTTAGACGAGTGAGCGAGTCATGTGGTGGGTACCCGGGAACATTTGCATTTAAGTTTGATAATTATATTCGTATAAATAATAGGGTATTGGTGGAAATCACTGTGCCGGAGGTTGCTGTTGTTGCAGTCTTCAACTGAATATTCCGTGTGACTGCCGGGTCTTGCTTAATGGTAGATTGTTGGTCCGGGAGTTGTGTAAAAGTTTAGGCCATAGTTTAGGCCAAAATGCTCCACTGTAGCCTATGATAGGCTATAGGGAGGCCTTAGGTAAGGGGAAGAAAAGAAATGTTACCGGGTACTCAACACATGGCTCACTCACTCGTCTAACAACGACTTTGGCGTTTCCCTAGTAATAATAATAATAATAATAATGAAATAATGTTTTTAAGCATAAGCCCGCTTTAAGGACATTATTAGTGAAAAGTATGCCCCGACTGGGTCCCCAGTCTCCAGTCTGGGCATACTTTTATTACTACTGTTATCATTGACTAATAATAATAATTATTATTATTATTGATTCATAGCAGTTGTTGTAAAAGTTTGCCCCGACTGGGGTCAAACCCAGAACCTCCGGCTTATAGTGCCATAGCTCTACCAATTGAGCCAACGGGACAACAGAATAAACCTTTACTAAACTGCAGGCGCGTAGGAAGGGGGGGGGAATGGGGGGAGTTTCCCCCCCACTTTTTACCGTGACCCCCCCACTTCAGAATCTTAGAAATTCAGTCTCGCCGTAAATAACGCACGGAAACAAATTCTGAATAACGAATTTTCAATTTTGAATTTCCACTGTGATTCTTTTGTTTTTGTAAATGAGTAAAAAGTACATTATATTTACCATAGGTAGCGTCGGGATGTTGTGGACACGGTATTGCAGTCCGTATACTGGGGTACTGGGGTGTGTTTAACGAAGACTTGTTTGTGGCTGGTTAGTTAAGTTATGACTTGACACTGACAGTGGAAGGAAGGAGAACCTCAGAATAATGAAGAAAATACCTTCAGCTCTTTTGAACTGGCTCAAAAGCCATGCATGGTCTATCTCTTAACTATTCCAACTTTATTTTTAGTTTTATAGTTTTTACTGTACAAAAAATACATTAATTTGGTATTGCATTCAGCACACGATTTTTTTTCTAGAACGCACCAAACGCACTCTAAAAAACATATTTTCGAAAATTTCGCCTGCGGCGCTGTTGTTGGGGGGCTTCGCCCCCCAACCCCCCGTGCTTGGCAGCAGATTTGTTGTTCCCCCCCACTCGAAAAGGAGTTCCTACGCGCCTGCTAAACTGCTAGTTGTTGTGAATGTTGACTTTCCTGACATAAATCCAACAGAAGATTGCAATGTAGCTGTTAAATCTGAAAGATCACATGGATAAATCCAATCACATCTCATCTCCCATGAGTTGGGTAGTATGCACATAAGGCTTTTAAGCATAAGCCCGCTTTAAGGCCATAGTTGTTGATTCATAGCAGTTGTCGTAAAAGTTTGCCTCGACTGGAGTTCGAACCCAGAACCTCCGGCTTAACGTGCCATAGCTCTACCAATTGAGCCTCCGGGACAACAGAACAAACCTTTACTTTACTGCAAGTTGTTGTGAATGTTGACTTCCATGACATAAATCCAACAGAAGAATAACTGTTTTCTCGCAATATTAAAGGCAAATTATCATCTGACCAAAAAAGGATTTGATTAGATATACAAAGTTTGTTATTGTGGTGCTTTAAAACGCACAGATTTTCACCAAAATGACCTTAAAAAGAGAAAACTTTTGAAAGAGAAAAAAAGCGCCGTGGGGGAGCATGAAGTGCGTTGCTGTGGTGAGCTAGGTCGCCCCACGGCGCTTCGCGCCCCCCTCCCCCGATAATCCTGGCAAATAAGAATTTTTGGAGGAAAAAAATTGCGATGTCGCTGAATTTTTGCAGAGACATTCCTTATATAATACTAATCAACATACTAAAACTCCCCTACAATCGGACAAGAGCTTTGGCCGCCATATTGAAAAATGGCGGCCAAAAAGTGTTGGTTATCAAATATCTACAAATTGGTTGGAGATAGACAAAATGTTTTAATTACAAAAATATTCCCCATTCAATTCCCTACAAGAAAGGTGTCTTCTATAGTTTTGGTAGGGGCAAAGGTTACGTCACAAAATCGTGGTTTATATGTTACTTATTGGAGTACCAGCTAATTTCCTAATTTTCACGCCCAGCATCAAACAATGCCCGGTAAATCCGTAAGAAATTGATTTAAATGCAAAATAACTTTTGTATGGGGTTCAAGAAAGCTTCCATTAGTATTTTAAAAAATCAGGTCTGCGAAATCGGATTTTGCATTTACCCAGAATTTGGGTTTTTTCATTGTTAGCATTTCTTCAAAAAATCCATTTTTGACTGTCCATTATTAAGCACTAAATAACATTGGAGGAAAAATTCTTTCTATACACATTGAAATGACTTAAATAATGATCCGATTGCAACCAAAGTTTAAATCCAATATGGCTGCTAATTCCTAATATTCACAATATGAATACTGTTTTCATGCTGTTTTTACACTCTTTTTGTTACATCATTCACTTTGATGTTGTGGATATTAGGAATTATCAGCCATATTGGATTAAAACATTGGTTGTTATCTCATCGTTATTTAAGTCACTTAGGCGTAGAAAGAATTTTTCCTCCAATGCTATTTAGTGCTTAATAATGGACAGTCAAATATGGCAGTTTTGAGGAAATGCCAACAATGGAAAAACCTAAATTCTGGGTAAATGCAAAATCCGATTTCGCAGGCCTGATTTTTTAAAATACTAATGGAAGCTTTCATGAACCCCATACAAAAGTCCTTTTGTATTTAAATCGATTTCTTACGGATTTACCGGGCATTGTTTGATGCTGAGCTTGAAAATTAGGAAATTAGCTGGTACTCCAATAAGTAACATATAAACCACGATTTTGTGACGTAACCTTTGCCCCTACCAAAACTATATAAGACACCTTTATTGTAGGGAATTGAATGGGAAATATTTTTGTAACTGAAACATTTTGTTTGTCTTCAACCAATTTGGAGATATTTGATAACCAACACTTTTTGGCCGCCATTTTCCAAAATGACGGCCGAAGCTCCAGTCCAATTGTAGCGGAGTTTTAGTATGTTGATTAGTATTATAGGCCTATAAGGAAGGTCTCTGCAAAAATTCAGCGACATCGCAATTTTTTCCTCTAAACATCAATATAAGATCTTATTTGACAGGATTACAACCCCACTAACCTACTTTTCACTTTTCGGGGGGTCCCGTTAATGAACAAGTACCCAGGATTTTAATAGATTTATACAAAGTTGGTGATGCTTTAAAACACACATATTTTCACCAAAATGACTTTAAAAAAGAAAAAAATTGGATTAAAAAGAGGATTTTAGTAGATAAAAAGTTGGTCATTATGATGCTTTAAAACGCACAGATTTTCACCAAAATGACCTTGAAGAAGAATTATTTTCCGGGGGTCTTCCCCCACTTAGCCTTCAGTACATCTATGAATAAATGGGTGAACCCCCCTTCCCCTGTATGAATTTCTGGATACGCCACTGGCAGCAACTGAAGCTGCAATTTAACTCAAATGGCACAAGATCTGTGTTTTTGTGAAAGAGTGACTTCGCTGCAGAAAGGCCGAACGGCTCAACAGATTGAGCTAAAATTTGAAACAGACATCCGGTACAAGTATTTAGCGTGCAGTTAATAATTTGAGCAAAATCCGTTACGATTTAAACTCACAATTAATAACAAATTGAAAATAGCCGGAGAATGTCACATTTAATTTAATGACTATTTTTTTGGTTTTTGAACAAATCATTTTTATCAAATCATGTTTGCATGCAGTGACCAAGGTGTATCGAATCTTACACGCTCAAGGTTACCTAAGAATCCGCTTGGAGATTGAGTGATCCTTGTAATCATTACTCGTTTTTCGTACTGGATATGTTTTCCATATTGTATGCATTTCAAAACATGTTCTATACTTTCCATAGATAATAATATAATCCAGAAATAACAAAATCTATCCCGACCATTGTTGTGTTGTGTTGTGTTGGGTGTGAGGATTAAAATCTTGTCGGTGAATTAAACATAAGTTTTGATTAACAGAAGTTTGAATTTGTGAAAATTGACTGTTGTAATAATATTATATAGTAAACATAAAAGAGGTTCACTTTGTTTTTTAGACGAGTGAGCGTGAGCGCGTCAACCCGCGGGCCTCCAACATTCCGGGTATAAGGCGCTTTAGCCAACTAGACTAGGAAAACGCCAAAGTCGTTGTTAGACGAGTGAGCGAGTCATGTGTTGGGTACCCTGGAACATTTGCATTCAAGTTGAACTTCATAAACAATATAGTTTTAACTTAAAGTTTAGTTGGTATAAGAGTACGTCAACTGTAAGACCATAACCATGCTGGATCCAGCCTCATGTAGGGGGAGGAAATGGAATGTTACCAACCGGTTGCTCATTATTTTATGCACTATCTAATTCAGTAACTATATCTTTCTCCACATTACTCACTGGGACATGCTCACCCCTTGCTCAGAGCATATGTTTAAAATTGAGAACACATTAATTTGATCTTACTTCCTATTGAGTAAGCAAATCAACCCATTCACCAATAAGTGGCTGTTTTCGACCTAGTTATCATGGCACTCAACATCCTATCATCTTTGGGTTTCTAGTGGACACTAGAAACCCAAAGCTATCATAGGCTGGAGTGGCGCATTATGGCCTTACAGCTGACGCGATTTGAACACAAAAATGAAGATTGAACACAAAAATTTTCGCCTTCGGTGGTTTCTTCCGCGAAACTTTTTTATTATACTCCCTGATTTGCTGTTCCTGATTTTTGGCAAACCTCATATTCGTTTGAGTGGGATCGTCTAATAAATCAGTTTTTTTCTTTTCGTTTTTCTTTTTTAATGTTTTTTTTTTCTTTCTTTCTTTTTTCCTTTTGTTTTTTTTTCCTTTCTTTTCTTTTCTTTTCATTCTCCACCCTTTTTTTATATTTTATTCATTCATTAAATGCATATAATATTTTTTTTATTTGTTACCAAAATTGTTGTGTTTAATGCATTGTTGTTGTAATGCTACTATTTCAAATATTTACGAAAATGTAGTTTATTGTTGTTTCTGCAACTATGTAATTAGATTTATTTAGTTGTCCTTTTTTGTAAATCAGTTTTTATAACTGAATAGGATAGACGTTAAATAAATAATAAATAAATAAATAATAAATACCATCTAAAACTGAAACAAAACCCTATAATTTATACCTACTATATGAATCAACTTAAATGCAAATGTTCCCGGGTACTCAACACATGACTCGCTAACTCTTCTACAACGACTTTGTCGTTTTCCTAGTCTAGTTGGCTACAGGCACCTTTATACCCTGTATGTAGGAGATGAGACCTGGGTTTAAACATCGGTCGGAGAAGATTTTGTAAGTTCAGGACTGTATTTAACAATATATAAAACAAGTTTTGAAATGTATACAATACAATGGTAAACATAGCCAGTACAAAATACGTGTAAAGATTGCAAGGTTTACTCAATCTCCCAGCTCTTTTTAGAGTTACTTTGAGCGTGCAAGATTCGATACACCTTGGTCACTGCATGCAATTTTCACAGCCTAACAAATAAAAAAATAATCTTCAAAAACAAAACCATTGTCGTTTTATTAAATTCTACACATTTGCAGCCTATTTTTCAATTTATTATTTCTTGTTGGATGAGCGAAGCAAAGACTTCAATTTCACTGACCCCTCAAAAAATTTAGCTCCAATGTTTTTTTTTTCTCTCTCTCTCTCTGTCTGTTTGTTTGCACGATTCCGGGCAAACGGCATATCGATGGTGAAGAACCAATACCTTCTATCTGCCAAAAAGCAAATTGTTCAGGAGAGCATTCAAACTGATTTAAAAAAAGTAACTAGTAGTTGGCGGTGGCAGATAGGAGATATTGATGTAAGGTAGTACTATATGTCTCTTTTGGAGATGTTTAAGCATTGTTAGATAGGAGCTATTAGCACCAAAAAATTTGAAATAATTTTCTGTATCCATAGACACCAACATCTCATTTTGGCAGAAAATGGCAGATAGGAGGTATTGGTTCTTCACCATCGATATGCGATCTTGATGAAAATTGGAGGGGACCTTCGAAATCTCTGAACTTGGACCTGCCATGTTTTTGGGTACAATCAAAGAAATATTTCTCATGAATGTCGTACTTTTACGATTTTTTCGGTTTTTTGTGCGATATTTTCGTGACATTTGGGCCGATTCTGACCAAACGGGTGGGGCTACAACGTTCATATTTTACATGGACATTACGGTACTGGTGATGTATTGCTTTTTGAAAGAAAAAGTTGAAAAAGTTAGCAAGAATCCATAGAATAAAGGTTTTAATATGAGTTTTTTGAGGTTTATTTTATCAATTAACAAGTAACAATAGAAACTTGACAACAATTACCTACAATGCATTCAAAAAGCACTTGCAAAGGAAAAGTGGTCTAACGCAAACTAAAAACTTACAAAAAAGCTCATCCATCAACGCGGCGGGACTTAAGCGTTTTCCTAGTAGGTTTAAATCTAAATGGATCTGCTGACTTTGCTAGCAGTTCTCAGTTAACTCGTACCGGATGTCTGCTAAAAATTTCAGCTCAATCTATTCAGCAATTCGACTGATTTTTATAGTACACACACTCACAGAATTTTGGAAGTGCCGTTTGAGTTGTTTGGTTTGTTTAATATTTGTCCTGTCTTGAGACTGGTTATGAACAGTTCGGAACACAGCAGAAACGAGGCCTAGTACAGGAAGTTCGGGATTTAGGACAGATAAAAATATGTGTTCTGACCTTCAGAGATGAACGCCATCTGCAAACTGGACGTTTTGAGATGTCACCTTATTTGAAATCTATGTTTTACATAAAAAGCGTATTTTGTGTAAAATTTATGGTGAACGATGATTTAATTACCAAAATGACAGTTGAGTGAATCTTCAGTACACATTTCAACCAAAATACTTTCCCCATAACATTACTTTCATCCGTGGTAATTCGAATTCCCGCCGTACATTCCACTCTGTTTTATCCACTCCTCCTTTCCCGTCAGAACCGTTCGAACATGTTCGGTCTATTCTAGAACAGGTGTCTGGAGAGAGATGAACCACTCGAACACTTGTTTTTTTACAGCTGAACGACCATTTTCATGTTCAGATAGTTCCAAACAGTTCCGGACAGACAAATAAAAAACCTGTAGACTTCAGTCGCTGTTCTCTCTCGTATTATTAGAAATCGATTTGGAATCTAAAATGTATTGATATGACTCATTCAAAAATATTTACTACAATGCAGTGGCGTAGCGCAGAATTCGGGGGGGCCCCGCGACTAAATAAAATTTATATATTTATTTACTAAAACACTACACTAAAAAAAATATATAACTTACATCATGAGTAACCAACAGAAATTCTGGTAGGTCTACTCTCAGCCGTTGGGTTTTCAAATCGGGTTTTTCTGCATGCGTTATCGAATGCGAATTCATCAATCAATGTGACTAACGTTTAACATTCGTGTTCTTTCACCCTCGATACTGAGCAATGCCAAACTACTGAGTCGACTCCCACTCATTGAGCAAGACTATTCACAAATTGTTGTTTGTTTGGCTGATTTTTTATTTTGAACATATGTCACAAAGTGGAAATATGGGGCTCTATAGTAACACATTTCTAAAATTTGTTTTAAAATAATTTGGGCCTATAAAAAATAAATTTATTTTCACAAATTTTGATTTTGTCTCCAAAATTGACTATATTCGTGAATTTATTCTGGTTGATTAAGACAAAATTTAGGAAATCTATGACTGTAGTACTGATGTCCATGTATGCGTTATTGGTTGCACAGTTCCATGTACCGGTACGTCAGATGCTTCTTGGCCAAGCGAATAGCTATTTACTAACTGCCAAATGTGTCCTATTCCAATCCCTCTTTACATTTTATTTAATTATTTGTCTACGACAATGTTTCCAGTTACTGGATTATGGCCGCTGTTGAGAAGGCAATCCCTGATGTACTGCAGTATATCCACCAATTCTATCAGGTCATGTGAATTATATGAAGTTAATCTGCATTCCCCAATTGATACTTCAGCTTTCTTCTTGATATCTTCCCACTTGCACAACTGTTGAGTCTTTATCAACCCATTTCGGCATTAGCACCTTTAACGGCTGCTTGTTATAGTTTTGGGGCTTAAGAAGACTCTGACAATTTTCTATGTTGTGATTATTATCTAGTAAGTTTTATTTGTAAGACACTTGAATTCTCTGTTTGTGAACAGTGTTCGGGAAACACATCAAATTGCCGAGGCCCAGCAGGAAAAGAATGCCAAACTGCGCGAAGCGTTTGGGATATCCGAATACTTTGTGGAGGGAAGTAGTCTGGACCCACAACGTCATGCAAAGGAGGCTCAAGCGAAGGCTGCAGCAAAGGCTGCTGCAGAGCAGATCCGGAAGTATCCTCTCATTCGAACTCCGAGTCCCGAACAGGTCGAGCCAGACACCACCAAGAATAAAAAGAGGAAAGGGAGAGACAGGTAGACATGGCCATTTTGTTTGTCCTCTTTTGGTCATAGCCATTGAGTTTTATTTGGATTATAGGAAAGATCTATATTTTGATAAATCTGTCCTTTGTTTGTGCAGACAGAAAAACATTGTAAGAATAAAATAG
>JAMZAV010016137.1:0-11510 GCA_024449915.1 Sweltsa coloradensis | reverse complement strand
ATGTATGTTCTTAACCCCACATCCTCTAGAATCCTCATCAACCCAAGGTCCCGGTCGATCCTATGAGTTCAGGACCTAGGGGGAGTTATGTCCTAGCAGGGGGGGGGTCGCTACGTCCCCTAGTACAGCCTCCCAGGTAGGAGTAACGCCACAGCCAAGGGCCTAGGTCCCTCATAGTGTGACAATATATTCATGTGAAATTTGAGTGTTATCAAAAAACTATTTTTTACGAAAATCGCAATTTTACGACTTTTTTTATTTTTAATATTTCTTCGGCTTATAACACCACATGTTTTATCCTATTGTAATGATTTTTTCACAGAACCTTAATTTTATAAATTAATATATTCGTGTGAAATTTGTGCGCAATCGAATAATTATTTCTTATCAAAATTTCAATATTACGATTTTTTCCTTTTTAAAATTGCGATTAATAAAATAAAAAAAAATTATGTTAATCTTTTTTTAAATTTAATTTAATTTTAAAAAAATCTTCAATTTAGTGATAATTTTTTCACAGAACAACAGAAAATCCGCATAACACATGGCAGCTCAATGCACCAATTACGCTCATCCCAACAACGCGGGCGGGTTTAAGGTGTCACAGGCTTTTAAGCATAATTTTGGAGATGAAACGGACATGGGTGAGGGGATTGCGGGAGAGACGTTTTTGGAGGGGGGCCCTCAGAAGTTCCGCTCAAAATTTTTTATTTGTCCCTCAATAGCGAGCCGTATATTTACGACGAGGCAGGGGGATCTGTTTGTACTGCAGAAAGGTTTGAGAGGACGCGAGATGCGCTCACACATTGCCCAAGGCCCGCACTGAGATCAATATCACCATTCACGAGCTGGCGTAAAATGACGTGTCGTCCGTCAAGTATAAAGAAGTGTTTACATTCTCACTTTTTGTATTGAGTGTTACGAACCCATCACATAATGAGAGGAAAACCAAAATAATTCAATTAATGTTTTATTTTTTTGTCTCTATGCAATGATCATTATTCTATGGAATGAGGGATTGCAAATAAAGAACATTACGCAACATTTGAAATAATTTAAATGCTATTATTATTCTGAATACAGGCTAGACCATAAACATAAAAATTATTGTCAGTAAATTTTACGCGATTTGGGTTCAAGTCCAGAACAATCTGGTCACGGGATACACGCCATCAACTGCTAAACCTAGACCCGGTAAGACCCCCGGTCAGGACACAAGATTTTATAGCCTATTATTGCTATCACTGCATTATTATTTATGCTAGCATACGATACTACAATAATAATCAGTAATACAGTAATAAATCAGGACAGGTTGTGACGGGATTCAGACCCGAGACCCCCCGAATCAGCCCAAGCCATTGAGCCAACACTTGTCAGTATATTACATCATTGGCGTAACTTGCCCTTATTTCGCGGAGCGAACATTGTTGTATCCTCCAAGACCCATGGTCAGCACAACTAGTGAAAGGGATATGTAGGTACACTGGTACAGTGATAGTGAGGGGTATCATCCAAAAAAATTTATGGGTATACGCTCTTTCTTGGGTAACGAGCACTTTTGGGGAAACAATGGGGGGTCTGAGGGGGGTTGGCCCCCAGTTGATACGGGTGCGAAGCGCACATCCCCGGCAAAAATTTTGATTCAAATTGTGATAGGAGTATTTTGACAATTTTGTTTTACAAAAACCTTAAAAAATATATGAAAAATTGCAAAAAAAAAATGTATCAACATTTATATAATATCTAAGAAAATAATTAATTTCAATAAAAGTTGCGCTCCCCCCGCCCCCTCTGCCAAATTCGCCCTCCGTAGTTACGCCACTGATTATATGTAAGTAGTGTATAAAGACAAATAGTTTAGGTACTTCACAGTCACGCAGCACAAAGCGCATCTTATACTGCTTTCATTACCGGTGTAATAACCTTATAATTTATTATGTGCATCGATGCTAGGACGACTCCAAGCCCAAAGTCACCGTTTACACATTCCTAAGAACTGATGGACTCGAATCCACATCAGAACTCTAAATAAATCTGCCTACAGCGGAAATCGAACCCTGGACCTTCTGCATTGGAAGCAGAGCCTCTAACCACACGACCAAAGAGTTCATACTTTTACGTATGTTAGAAACCAATACAGAAAAACTTGTAATGAATACAATTGAAAACAGTGTTTTTAACTACTAATTGGGTTTTAATACTAGGGAAACGCCAAATTCGTTGTTAGACGAGTGAGTGAGCCATGTGTTGAGTGCGCCGGAACATTTGCATTTAAGTTTGATTATAATATTCGTATAAATAATAGGGTATTTAAGTTTAGGTCATAGTTTATTCCATAATGCTCCACTGTAGCCTATGATAGGCTAGGGAGGCCAAAGGTAGGGGGAAGAAAAGGAATGTTACCGGGTCCTCAACACATGGCTCACTCACTCGTCTAACAACGACTTTGGCGTTTCCCTAGTATAAAAAATTACAAAAGACATAAAAATTGTATGGGATTGTTCATGTACATCGTACTTTATTTCGCATGCCAACCATCTAGGTTAATAATATTATTACAAATAAATAAATAATTTCTGTAGTGTTTTAACATTGCAGATAGTATAAGAAACATAGCCAGTACGAGAACAGCTAAGATTGCCCAAAGGGTTTTCTCAATCTCCCTGCGGAGTTTTGGGTATCTTGAGCGTGCAAGTTTCGATGCATCTTGGCCAGTGCCGCGCACCTCTTGACATTCCAAAAATTATAATTCTTCCCGAAAAAAAAAATTGTTGTTAAAAAAGAACCTACACATTTAAGCCCATTTATCCATTTATTATTTACCTACCTAAAGGTCCCCCCTAGCCTTACATAGACTAAAGTGGTGCATTATTACCTTACAGTTGACGTGCCCTTATACCAACTCAACTTAAAACCCTATTATCTATACCGATATAATTATCAAACTTAAATGCAAATGTTGCCGTGTACTCAACACATGACTCGCTCACTCGTCTAACAACGACTTTGGCGTTTCCCTAGTCGAGTTGGCTAAAGCGCACTTATAGCCGAAATGTGGGAGACGTGGGTTTAATGGTCGGGAAAGATTTTGTAATTTCTGGATTGTATTTTTTTAAATTATTTAACATGTTTTGAAATGCATATAACGCAGTGTAGTCCATCATCTGTGACAATACTACGGAAAACATGGCCAGTAGGAAATACGTGAAAATATTGCAAGGTTTACTCAATCTATGAGCGGAATTTGGGGTACCTTGACGTCCAACATTCGATTAACCTTGGACACGGCATTCACAGCCAGGTAAATAACAAACAAAATATATTATTTCAAAATGAAAACCATTGTCGTTAAAATAATTCCCATACATTTCAACGAATTTTTCAGTTTTTTAATTCTTGCAGGTTTAAATCGTAACAGATTGTGCTCATTTTGTTAGCAGTTCTCAGTTACCTGGTCACTGATGTCTGTTTAAAATTTCAGCTCGGTCTATTTGGCCGTTCGGCCGTATGAGCCTGGACAGACAGACAGACATTTAACATTTAACATTTAACATTTAACATTTAACATTTAACATTTAACATTTAACATACAGAATTAATCACGACCAAGGCCCGATCGAGTAGCGTTGTAGACTACGTTCGCTGCGCTCACTCGTCTAATGATAGGCTATATAGTCGCGTTGATGGATGCTCACCGCTCTCTTTTAGTTTATCGAGAACGATTCTCTAATGTTTATCTTGAGTTTTGAGACTCTGAAATGCAGGGTTTATGATAGAGATAATGTCTCATTCTTACCCAACCAACCCAATGTGACAGATAGCGGGTGGACCCTATGTGTGAGTGAGTGTGTCACACGCGTTTTTCTCGCTTGCGTCCAGTGTGTGCTGTTCACTTTCGCCGACAAGACCGACATTGCATGCGATTGTGTGTGTGTGGGGGGGGGGAGGGGGTGATGTGTTAGTGAAAAGTGAATCAAGGTCAAAGCAAAACATTTTAGTTTCAGAAGTGTTAGTATTATTTTGTGTTGAAGTTCAACCCGTTCGGCCAAAATCGCTGGCCAATTGAAATTGTCGGATTGTCGATATGCTTACTATCATCCCTTTTTACCAATATTTTCTCCCAGAAATTATTTTGGTACTCAAACAAATGAATGTGTGGCCATGTAAAACAGACCACCCCACTCAAGACACCAAAATTTGAGCCCAAGCATTCATTAAAAATCAAATTAGATATCAAATAATTGTATACTTTTTTTTACTGATACACACTTTGTAACAAATCAATCCTAAGTGTTCATTTTACCTTCCCCCTTCCCCAAATCAGCTCACGAGGAGATTCATTGCCCTTGCACTAAAAAGGTATAATAACGTTTATAATATCGAACTATTGTGTGATATTTCACCTGAATAATTAATGGGATTGCTCATTTTTTGGTGCAACAGATTGTTTTATTTATTTGGGAGAAACGGCGCGTCAACCGTTAGGGCATAACTCTAACACATGATTTTGAAACTTTGTTTTGTTTTTGTAGTAGGTAGTATTTAGTAGTGTTTTTCAGTGCGAATCCAATGGGCGAGGGGGGGTTATGGGGTTGAGAGCACCCTCCACCCCCCATGCCCCCCCAAAAAAAACAAAAAACGAGTGTAATCGATTGAAGAAAAATATAAGGTGTGAGCAACCTAGACTATGGATATTTACATAGGTAATTACAATTACTTTACAACGTCAGACTTTGCACAATAAGAAATTTTATGGATTCGCATATGCACTTAGGTATGGTCTGACTACTACAACTGTGTAGAGGCGTTGAAAATGTCAAAATACGAGAAAAAATTCGAAAAGGCCTCCGGCGGCTGGGCTCGCACCAGACCCCGTCCCTGTTTGCATATTGACAACCCCCCCCCCCCCCCCCCCATTGGACATTTATGGATACACCACTAGTGTTCTTTATTCATTAGCACTAGTTGCTATTTTCATAGTCAATACAAAATATGGTAGGCCTACATCAAGATACTATGTATGAAATGCAAGCTTGACAAAATACTAATCTACAGCTACAATAATTATGTTCCATACCGCAACCACGCACACAAGTCACGACATTTTAAATACTTGTGAAATTTGCGTACCTATTTAATTTTAAAATGTGTAATATTTTTTTAGTATTTGAAAAGCACATGTTTAATTATCCAAAATTTTCCTTAGTAAGGTATCATGTTGTTTATAAAGTTTAAATAAAGTTAATTTTAATTGTAAATATATTTTTCCTCATTTTTTATGCAGATATGACATGTGGGACTAAGTAAGTTCCAGCCTGAACTGCGGACAGACAGCATTACGCAGATATAATATATTATTAGTATATAAACACCTGTGTAACAGATTTGTTTCCATATTTTTACATTGTCTGTCTGGTTTGTTTCCAGATCGTATATACATCTTTATTGTACTAACTTTCTTTCTGCACACTAAATGATTATCGTTTTATAGTTCGAAGATTTCATCGTAGTACCTATTAACCGTTTAAAAAACTTTTGCTTCGGAACTTATATGAACCTTTTCCGCCATCGGTAACGCAGGTCATTCAACACCAAAATAAATTATCAAAACAGGGTCAAAGCAAAGATACAGCTAGATAGAGCAAGTTTTTGAAAGACAAAATTATCATTTGAAGTTGATAAAGTAATCTAAATAAATTTTCTAATGACGATGACGTGGCAAATCTACAGAATGTGTCGTCGATCCGCTATTTATGTCATCCGTATGTTGGTTAGGTACTTGCATGACACAATAAACAATATTCACAAATAACAATGATGCGTGATTGGATAACACGTAAAAAAAGTAAATACTTGTCAGGCATACATTGTCGGAGCAAGAGCAATGCTTGCTGCTGCCAGCTGGAGGGGGGTGGGGACAGCTGTGGACTAATTTATTGCGTTACCACGTCGTTCTTGAAAGGCACAAACAAAACCAAGATTGATATCTTTCATGTGTAATGAGGATATGCCCCCATGCGAATACGTTTGTACAATGATCTGCTTTAGATTTTTCTCACGTGAATATACCTTTAACTGTTCTTATTTTTTGGGTGTAGTGCCCACAATGTTCACCATTTGTATTTGATTATATCGACCCTTACTATCCACCCCAATAATAATATAACTCCGCAAATAGAATGAATTCAATGACGCCGTCTCCAATGCTCATGGTACGAGCAATCCGCCCCCCGCCCGACCGCGGATACCGGCCGGGGTTTTATTCCCAGTGGAGACAATTATTTTAATGCAATACTATATTTAAGATATTTCGTATTGACAGTCCGTGTAACTTAAAACACAGAAGCGACTCCAAACTGGAACACTATTTACTTTCCATTTTTAATTGCCTTGCGCAATTGAGTCCTAAAAGGGAAAAACACGAGTACTTTGTGACGTGGATACTCCGCTCGTCGCAAAAAGAAAACGCGCGATAGAACCGAATGGATCCGGGTTCGACTCCAAAACGAGTAATTTTTAAAATTTAATTCTTTGTCTGTTATAATTTGACACGTATCTATACTAAGGCTAACAAAGATTGCGTTCCGTTACTGCTATAAAGTAAATATGTTTTCCACATCATTTGCGAGGCGTAATCCTAATATGAACTGGTGACCAATTGCAGGTCATAAAACTATAATTTAGCATTTTCCATCGAATTTTATATCGTATGCACGATTATGATTAGGCTGTGTACGTTTCTTATTGGGCTCAGCGTGAAAATCTAACATGGTTGATTCAAGCTTAACGCTTAACAAATAACACATAATGTCTTACTGTTGCCGTGTTCATAGAAACAGTAAACTGTATATGCATTGAGTGGTGTTCTGCATTAGGCTGAATAGGTTTTTACTCTTGGCCAATGACATTGTTTTTCGAACATAAATAACCATCCTTTCACTCAAAAGTCCGTATCGCCCGAGTGCGCCACTTTGATGGGGCTGAAAGGCCTAAATAGCGCAAAACATGCATTCGTCGTTCAGTAGTTTTTTTAGCGTAACTACTCACACGATTTTGGTAATTTTTTTTTTTTAATTTTGAAGATAATGTTGATATTAGGACTTGTGTGATGTACATTTTCCATAAAAAGTTTTTGTAATTTTTTTTATAAGCTCTAAAGTGGAGGTAAATTTTCAAAATATTGTCCAAGTTCGCAATTTTTTATAAGCCCTTTTATATCATTTCGAAATCGACATCACACAAGTTCTTGTAAATTTTATCGTGGAAAGATTAAAAAAAAAAATTATGCCGATATGACAATTGTGGGCGAGTTCCAACTGAAATGCGGTGAACACTGCATCGCGCCGATATTATAGCTACTCTGATGCAGCCTTAAAGCGTTTTTCCTAGTTTATCAAAGAGATTAACTAGTTTTTCCCAAGAAATGATGTCAAGTTCCTCTAGATGGCGGTGGATTTTTATCCAATTCTCTCCTATTTGACACATTTTTAGCTAAATCGGTCAGATCTTAAAGACTAATTGTATGTAACATTATGGGAATGTCGTACTCGGGTCGTGTTGCATGTACCGGTGCTCGCTCAACAACGCGACGGGACTTTAGCGTTTTCCTAGTAATACCAATTAAGGCTATTCGACCGCGTTTTTCTATTTTCCAAAATATGCTACCAAGTCAAAAAAATATAGTGAATGGCTTTGAAACCTGGCTATTTTAGAAAATCAAAAATATTTTTTTCAAATTTTTCTGATCCTTACAACGGCATATAGCCACCTCAAAATAATTTTCAACTTCATTTCGCCAAGGCACACCATTCAACGTAGGGAGTTGTGTTTTTGTGACATTAATTTTCAACTGGTTTTCTATAGTCTGACTGAGACAAAAAAGATTGTTTTAAACAATTGTCTTTCCTGCGATTTTTTTCGTTTGGCGGTATTTTTTACCGATTTGTACCGCCAAACGGAAAAATTGGCAGGAAAGACAATTGTTTAAAAAACTCATCTTTTTTTCGTCTTAGTCCAGTCCCTAATGGTGAATGGTGTGCCTTGGCTAATTGAATTTTGAAATTATTGTTGAAGTGGCTATTATGGGCCGTGTACCGATCAGAAAAATTTGAAAAAAAATATTTTTGATTTTCTAAAAATAGCCAGTTTTTAAAGCCATTACCTATGTTTTGCCTTGGTACCATATTTGGAAAATGAGAAAAACGAAGTGGAATAGCCTTAACAAAAGTATGATAATATGTGTTTGCTCTGCGCTTGCTTTGGGGCCCTAACCAGCCACCCGTGCTTGGTCGCTTTGATTTTAAAAGTCCCCCACTGAAAAATCGTTATATACTGAGTGCGTAGATTCTAAATACTTTTTTTTACATTTATCTCGAGGCCCAAAGAATTGCTTTTTGTACGCGATTGTAGTTGTAGGTGATTGTTGTCAAGTTTCTATTGTTACTTGTTAATTATTTGGCCTGTAAAAGAATTACGAATAAAACCTTTTGTATTTAGATAATTTTAGTGTTTGGGCTTATTAATTTTTTGGGAATATTATGAATAGTGTTTATATCCTTATATTGGGTATTTATTCGTCACTTGTGACATGACACCGTTAGTTCAATTGTCAATCCGATTGAATTAAGTATTTCATTGTCACGGTAGAAACAAAATTTTTTGATGGCGTAACTGTGTAAAATATACAATTCTAAATATAATAAAGTACTGTTATTCCTTTCCATACACCAGAAAAGAACTTTGCGGCTAGGTTTCGCAACTGATTGATATTCTAATCTTGCATGTAATGCTGTTATGCATGGGGGTATGCATCTAGTACGTTGCGAATGAAAGTTTGACCTTGACACAGAGTTATCGTTGAACGAGTGAGTCGGGCAAGCAATAATTAGGATAAGGCGCTCCGTGTCGTGAATTCCCCTCTCCGCTTTCGTTACTGTCCCATGTTTTTGCGCGGGGATGAGTATTTGTTCAACGCCCTAGTCCTCCCTCCCTTCCCGCTCCCGCAAGAGCGTAACTTTCCCAGAAATGCCGGGAAAAGTTTAGCACTATAACCTCTTAATTCTTTCTACCTCAAATAAATCATAGGTCTTTGAAATGCGTTCCAAATGTACACCCATACACGCTACACGCATACCCGACATACATACATACATACATACATACATACATACATACATACATACATACATACATACATACATACGAGACATACATACATACAACATACATACATACATACATACATACATACATACACATAGTACATACATACATCACGATACATACATACATACATACATACATACATACATACATACATACATACATACATACATACTACATACATACATACATACATCTATGAACTTGGTCCAAATATAGGCCTTGTCACACTAGCACTTAAAGTGGCTTTAAATGAGGGCACTTTAATTCTAGTGTAGAAGCTCGAAAAGCAACTTTAAGTCCCCCTCAATGTTAATCATCCCAGGACCCCATTTACGGGTGTGTGTCTACGCAAAATGAAGTGACTTGGATTTGTGCACTGTCTCATTTTTATAGGCCTATTAGACCCATTGTGTATTTGATTGAAATATGTCAATCTCTAGATAATTTTAATATCTATTGCTAGTCACAATGTTATTTTTTCTATACTTTAATAGTTTTGTTTGTAAATTTGATCGAAATCACCAATGTGTCTTGTGAACAATGGGGGAGATCCTTAAAATTTTTACGACTGTCTCCCGTCGTTTTTAAATCCAATGTGCCCCGCCCGATGATACAACTATGCGCACGCCACGTCACCCACTGCAATGTGGTAAGCGCGTCGTGTTCAAAGAGTTAGTCTATGTAGCCGTAGAATTGCAACATCGCCAAGCTCCCGGGCCGCGTGCTGCCGTGAAGTAACTGAGGGTCAAATAGACACCACCGACCTTCGACGTGCGGTCCTCTCTAGCCTACGGCTCATGCTCGACTGGCCCGTCTCGTTTCAAGGCTCGAGTTTGTCGCCGCGGAGAGATGGAGGGGGGGTGACGTAATAGCGTTCATAATGAAATAGTGAATTCTGAAGCTGTTTGGTATTATGACCGAAAATAGGCTTCTAGGGATTCCCCTTAAACAATTGTCTTTCCTGCGATTTTTTTCGTTTGGCGGTATTTTTTACCGATTTGTACCGCCAAACGGAAAAATTGGCAGGAAAGACAATTGTTAAAAAAAATCTTTTTTCTCTTAGTCAGTCTAATGGTGAATGGTGTGCCTTGGCTAATTGAAGTTTGAAATTATTTTGAAGTGGCTATATTGGCCGTGTACCGGATCAGAAAAATTTGAAAAAAAATATTTTTGATTTTCTAAAATAGCCAGGTTTTAAAGCCATTAACTATGTTTTGACTTGGTACCATATTTTGGAAAATAGAAAAACGAAGTGGAATAGCCTTAACAAAAGTATGTAACTATGTGTTTGCTCGTCGATTGCGTTGGGGCCTACACCAAGCCAACCCTTGGCTTGGTCGCTTTGATTTAAAGTCCCCCACTGAAAATCAGTTATATAACTGAGTGAGTAGATTCTAAATACATTTTTTTTACATTTATCTCGAGGCCCAAAGAATTGCTTTTTGTACGCATTGTAGTTGTAGGTGATTGTTGTCAAGTTTCTATGGTTACTTGTTAATTATTTGCCTGTAAAAGAATTACAATAAAACCTTATTGTATTTAGATAATTAGTGTTTGGGCTATTAATTTTTTGAATATTTTGATAGTGTTATATACTTATATTGTATTATTCGTCACTTGTACATGAAACCGTTATTCAATTGTCAATCCTATTGAAATTAAGTATTTCATTGTCACGGGAGAAACACAAATTTTGATGGCGTACTGTGTAAAATATACAATTCTAAATTATAATAAAGTACTGTTATTCATTTCCATACACCAGAAAGAACTTTCGGATAGGTTTACAACTGGATTGATATTATCTTTGCATGTATGCTGTATGCATGGGGTATGCATCTAGTACGTTGCAGAATGTAAGTTGACCTTGACAGAGTTATCGTTGAACGAGTGAGTCGGGCAAGCAATAAATTAGATAAGGCGCTCCGTGTCGGTGAATTACCCCTCTTCGGCTTTCGTTACTGCCATGTTTTTTGCGGCGGGGATGAGTATTTGTTCACGCCTATCTCCCTCCCTTCCCGCTCCCCGCAAGAGCGTAACTTTCCAGAAATGCGCGGGAAAAGTTAGCACTATACCTCTTAATATCTTCTACCTCAAATAAATGCATAGGTCTTGATGCGTTTCAAATGTACACGCATACACGCATACATACATACATACATACATACATACTTACATACATACATACATACATACATACATACAAAAAAAAAAAAAAAAAAAAAAAAAAAAAATACATACATACATTACAAACATACATACTACATACATACATACATAAATACATACATACATACATACAATACATACATACATAATACATACATACATACATACATACA
>JAMZAV010016136.1:0-12201 GCA_024449915.1 Sweltsa coloradensis | reverse complement strand
TAATAAGTTCTTTAAAGTTAATACTATTTTTAGACCTATCATGAATCATGTGGATGAATTAAATGTTGCAAGCCATAAGCTAAGTAAAATAAGTAAAATGATTAAACAAGCCGGTCAGAAAACAAGCCTGAGAAACAAATTTGGACATTATTCTATTTGACTTATGTGTTTATTACTATTGTTTGCCTTTGGCATTGTTTTATTACACATGTTGTAAATGCTATCTTTGGGAATATATTCCACAGTTGCTGTACAAGGGAGGGAGGGGCAGAAACTAAGCATTTGTATTGATAACAGTAAAATCAAAACTTCTAATGATGATTTGATGGTAGCATATAACCATGGGGCTAGTTTGACTTCTATTGTTGACCCAGATGGAGACACTGCTTTGGAGGCAGACATTCATCGTCCGAGGGTCGAGCGAATTTCTGGTAGACGAGGTATTCATAAATAATTGTGTTTTAATACAAGTAATTGGTAATAATAATTTTACCTTGGTAGTATTTTCATAAATTAATTGTGTTTTGATACATTAAGTAATTGGTAATTGATGGTTTTACCTTTGTAGTGTTTTCATAAATAATTGTGTTTTCATACATTAAGTAATTGGTGATTAATAATTTTACCTTTGTAGTGCTTTCATGAATAATTGTGTCTCATTACCTGAGCACTTGTACCTTACTTGGTAATAAAGTCAGGATGACTTTAGTTTTAAAAGGGGGGAGGTGTTTTGTAAGCCCCCCATGTAGCATTAGTAACTAGCATATCATGCGGTCAGAGGGGTTCGTGTGCTTTCAACTTTATTTACACTTGCACCCTATTTTTCTTTCACTCTTCTTTGTTCTAGTCGATCTGTAAGACATACTGTTTATACAACACCTCCCGAGGTATAGCTGGGGGATGTCACTATAGATTTACTACTTCCTTTTGACAATACCTGTTTTTATACATTTACATGAGACTTTTTTAACATTTCAAGTTAGGGGATGTCATTATGGAAAATTTCGACTTCCTTTTGTCAATACCTGTGTTATATCATTCGTATCAACATTGTTCCCGCTACATAGGACCTTGTTGACATTTAACTTCCTTCAATGATGTGTAATTACGAGAGTGAGCCAGGCCCACCCTCGACTATGTATTTTCACAGATAATGTATTTTCAGATCCTACAGTTCGAGTCGAAACGTGCATTGTTTAAACAATACATCTGTCTTTCCCCGAACTTAGGAATGGCATCACGGATTCAATATAACCAATAACTATGCTTTTTTCATTCGCCAATAGGAAACATGCTTCGTTATTTGTCCGAGCTACCAAAAAGGCATTGTAAGGGAGGCTCGAGGCTCTTACTAGAGGAACCGTTCTTAGAGAGAGTTCCCCTCGTCAATTTCGTTTTTCTACACCATTGTATCACACTGTGCTTTCAATATATTATACTTACTTAGCATTACCCTGCGTATTTGACTTCCAAGTTATTCACCTGTAAATCCCTCAAATCTAAATATTAAATTTTATAACGGCGACGATTACAACAATGTATTGAGTAATTATGATTACTAAAAATAGCATTGTATTGAATAATAATTTTAATTCCCCACACCTTTTGGATTGTTATTCTGCCAATGCAACTGCAATCGTCTCGATTAACCTTGAAACCTTATACTTTAGTAGTGATTTCCATTTTACTTTAATTTGGCAAAACTGTTTGTCAAAGCAATCGAAATCCTAGACAAAATCATCTAAGTAGAAAACCTACATCGTAGTTTTACAATGCAGATCAAATCTCTTCATTACGTGTGAATGCCACTTGCAACATGATCACATTTACATTTTAGTTTTCTACCGTTAAAAACAAAATATATAATTATTGTGCCCTGCGATTGTTTGCTTTACTACTACATCACATTACTAACGTATTTCGTCGCGAGTGTACGTGAATGTTACATAGTTTAACTCAATGTACCTCATTCTTTATGTGCATATGTGTAAATAAGAATTCTCCAAGTCTACGTAAATAATTAGACAAGTGAGCGCAGCGAACGTAGTCTACAACGCTACTCGATCGGGCCTTGGTCGTGATTAATTCTGTTAAATGTTAAATGTCTGTCTGTCCGGTCCCATACGGCCGAACGAACAAATAGACTGAGCTGAAATTTAAACAGACATCCGTGACCAGATAACTGAGAACTGCTAACAAAATGAGCACAATCTGTTGCGATTTAAACCTGCAAGAAATAAAAAACTGCAAAATACGGTTGAATGTATAAAGAATTGACCACTAGAATTTACCCGCCTCCTGACGTCACGAGGCAACATGGCGGAATGAGTTGGATAAATCCTCATTTCCCAAGTGTACGTTGTTGAACGCGCACCACTTAATCAAAAGCTCTAACTCTGATTCTATTCATTATTTGGACCAAACTTAAGAGGAATAAATTTAGCAAACACTTCATTGCTTATAATAGCGAATATTGCGAATTTTTTTACACAGCCGTTAGCTTGTTATTACAATGTACGCATCAAACATGAAAAAAAACCCAAAACAACTATAAGCTTTCTCAACTTCAATTGACAACAACTACTCATCGGATTTCGACGAGGCCTCTTTCAAAAAATGCACCTGTCTGTTTAGAGAAAAAATAAATCATTTTCTAGATAGAAAGTGCACCGACGAAATTTTATAGCATAGGTTCATATGCAGTGTATGTGTTTTTAAGTCAAAAACGCCACTTTTGACGTGCGGATGAGCCGTGAAAAACGGCACGCTGCATATTAACCCATGCTATAAATTTTCGTTCAGTGCACTTTCTATCTAGTAAGTTGATTATTTCTTCTCAAAACAGACAGATGCATTTTTTGAAAGAGGCCTTGTCGAAATCCGATAAGTAGTTTTTTGTCAATTGAAGTTGAGAAAGCTTATAGTCGTTTTGTTTATTTTTCATGTATGATACGTACATTGTAATAACAAGCTAACGGCTGTGTAAAAAAATTCGCAATGTTCGCTATTATAACGATGAAGTGTTTGCTAAATATTTTTTCCTCTTAAGTTTTGTCCAAATAATGGATAGAATCAGAGTTAGAGCGTGATAAGTGGTGCGCCGTTCAACAGACGTAAACTTGGGGAAAAGAGAATCTATCCCAAATCTGTCTTTTGGCCTATCGATCGTTTTAAGCTCCGCCATCACCATGGTCCTTATTTCAACGACAAAGGTTTCATTTTGAAATAATATTTTTGTTTGATATTTACCGGGCTGTGAAAAGCCGTTGTCCAAGGTTAATCGAATGTTGGACGTCAAGGTACCCCCAAAAATTTCCCCTCGTAGATTAAGTAAACCTTGCAATATTTTCACGTTTTTCGTAAATGGCTATGTTTTCCATAGTAGGCCCTATTGTCACAGATGATGGACTACACTGCGTTATATGAAAAATGTCAAATAATTTAAAAAATACAATCCAGAAATTACAAAAAACTTTCCCGATCATTGAACCCACGTTCTCCCACATTTCGGCTATAAGGGCGCTTTAGCCAACTCGACTAGGGAAACGCCAAAGTTGTTTTTAGACGAGTGAGAGAGTCATGTGTTGAGTACGCGGGAACATTTGCATTTAATTTTGTTATAATATTCGTATAAATAATAGCGTATTTAAGTTTAGGTCATATTTTTTGGCCATAATGCTCCACTGTAACCATGATAGGCTAGGAAGGCCTAAGGTAGGGGGAAGATGAGGAATGTTACCGAGTACTCAACACATGGCTCACTCCTCGCCCTAACAACGACTTTGGCGTTTCCCTAGTTAGACGAGTGAGCGCAGCGAACGTAGTCCTACAACGCTACTCGATCGGGCCTTGGTCGTGATTAATTCTGGTAAATGTTAAATGTCTGTCTGCCCGGGTCCCATACGGCCGAAGGGCCCAAAATAGACTGAGCTGAATTTTAAACAGACATCCGTGACCAGGTAACTGAGAACTGCTAAAAATGAGCACAATCCGTTACGTTTTTAAACCTGCAAGAAATAAAAAGCTGAAAAATACGTTGAAATGTAGGGAAAAATTATTTTAACGACAATGGTTTCATTTTGAAATAATATTTTTTTGTTTGTTATTTGCTGGCTGTAAAATGCCGTGTCCAAGGTTAGTCGAATTTTGGGGACGTCAAAGTACCCCCAAATTCCGCTCGTAGATTGAGTAAACCTTGCAATATTTTCACGTAATTCGTACTGGCTATGTTTCCATGGTATTGTCACAGATGTAGGACTACACTGCGTTATATGCATTTCAAAACATGTTAAATATTTTAATAAATACAATTCAAAAATTTCAAAATCTTTCCCGACCATTGAACCCCGTCTCCCACATTTGGCTATAAGGGCGTTTAAACCCAACTCGACTAGGGAAACGCCAAAGTCGTTGTTAGACGAGTGAGGAGTCATGTTGAGTACGCGGAATATTTGCATTTAAGTTTGATTATAATATTCGTATAAATAATAGGGTATTTAAGTTTTGGTCATAGTTTAGGCCATAATGTCCACTGTAGCCTAACATAGGCTAGGGAGCCTAAGGTAGGGAAAGAAAAGGAATGTTACCGGGTACTCAACACATGGCTCACTCACTCGTTTTAACAACGACTTTGGCGTTTCCCTAGTGTGTAATAACCCTAACTCACGAGTGTAACACATGCCTGTGTGTGACGCATTATAATATAAACTACGATCTTTTTGGGTTTTTTTTTCCGTGTATTTGTTTGCGATATTTGCAATGTATTTTATATTATCCGGAGCCCTCAAATGACCACAAACCTTTTTTTTTTGGGTTTTTTATCTTGTGTTTCCGGTATAATTTTTTTACTATTAAATTTCTGTCGAATGTGCCCAACCCTTACGTAAAAATACGTTCTAAATATTTTTGTTATGTGTAAAAAATAACTTTCTTTACGAGGAAATCGTTCTGAATAGGGCTATATTTGCATGGAAGTGCATGAGCGCGTAGCGTAGAATATAATAAAACGAATAAATAAATTCATATTTTGTCTCCCCCATTCAGTCATATAACTGATTTTCAGTGGGGGACAGTAAACCAACGCCCAAATCCAACCCTGTAGGCCCCGACGCAATCGACGAGTGAGCGAAAAACCAACCAAAGATCGATATTTTTTAATAAGAAATATGCAATCAGGGGTATGGACAGTGCGAACACCCGTGGGTCAACGCCAGAATCAACAAGGCCGATTCAG
Source organism: Sweltsa coloradensis (assembly GCA_024449915.1). Taxonomy (NCBI): domain Eukaryota; kingdom Metazoa; phylum Arthropoda; class Insecta; order Plecoptera; family Chloroperlidae; genus Sweltsa; species Sweltsa coloradensis. Next base: position 6,968 of record JAMZAV010016136.1, on the reverse strand, counting down.
AACAACTTTAAAATTTATTATGTGCCTCGCTGCTAGGTGGCTCCAAAGCCCACCGTTACAAATTCCTAAGACAATAACTGATGCTTAACACATTTTAAAACCTTCTGACTTAACGGAATCGAACCATGGACCTTCTGTATTGGAAGCAGAGACGCTAACCACAATCCCAACGAGCCACACAATACCATTTGAGTGTAAGTGCCTTGCTCTAAAAGAAATTAAATTCCCACTTCATATCTGAAAAACGATACACTTAATTAAATATAGGCTATAAATACACGACCCAAAAAAAAGATGTTTGGACCGCAAGATATATTAAATAAAAACACTTACCGGAAAAGTGTGCACATTTTCAAGAGGCTCTCTTCATCAGACGCGAGGAAGTTTGTTGAAATTATTTTAATGTATGGCTGTGGTTATTGTTCGTGCGGTGTTTCTATATCAATAAAAAATCCAACCGTAATGTTTTACAAGTAGGCTACTTTACCTATCCCCATATTAATACGAACGAGTGTAATAAAAACAACATCTCATATTTTTCAAGAAACGTTTAAAACGTTCGCGAAGCCACAGTTCCCCGTTATTGAAAATTGTTAAATCGTAAATCGGGTAATCGTCATCAACAGTCAAAAGTAATAATGGACATGGAAAATATTACAAAAACGCCCTCTGGAGGTTTTTTGACGCCACTGACTTTTATCCTAAAAAGTGAATTGTGTAATAAACTCGTTTAATTGAATTGAAGTGAAGTGAAACAATTCAAACTAGGCTTTACCCGACTAGGGTACGAACCGAGAACCTCCGCCTATGTATGCGATAGAACAATACACATCAAAATCTTGCTGTCTTGGTTTTGACGAAAATAGGGCGAAGGCCCGCATGAAACTAAGAGCATGAGTTTGAATCGCAAACGCGATTAGTTTAGATAGTAATACCGAAAAAATAATATGCACTATGTATAATTAATAAAGAGTATAAGCTTGAGACTTGAGACTTGAGCTTTAGGACTAGAGTTTATATTTTGAAAACATTACTTATATTGTTTTGTTCAATCCAAATTAAATTGGGTATTTCATTATCACGGGAGAAACACCAATTTTGGTAGCATATGCCTACTGTGTAAAATAGAAAATTAAAAATTGTTTTTGCAATGTTATTCATTACCATACGCCAGAAAAAACTTTCGGATAAGGATTACAACTGGATATTTTATATTCGCATTTATCGATGCAGCGTTGAGTGACTAATATCCCATACCAACCCAATGGAAGTTGACCTTGACATGTTATAGTCGCGAGTGAGCCGGGCGCGCAATAAATCAGGCGCTGGCACTTTGTCGGTGCATTAAACCCGAGCTTACCCCTCTTTTGCTTTGCGATACGCCATGTTTTGGTTGCGGTGGGGATGATTGTTCACGCCTATCTCCCTCCCTTCCCGCTCCCGCAAGAGCGCAAATTTCCAGAATTGCGCGGAAAAGTTGGAAGTAATCCTGTTAAGCATATGCGACAGTGGTTTAATGACAGACAAAACCATAATGCCTAAATGAGTCCCTTGGAAAATGCCACGTTTAATTTGGATTGGATCTGTAGTTATCTGCTGGTTTTTCATATTTATTTTTAGTGTTGTTCTCCATGTCTTCATTACTGTCTTCAAAAGGTTTACAATTACTGGGTTGTTTTATATATTTTAAAATCTGAATAAGCCATGTGTGGGTGTTGAGTCATAAGCTTTCTTGTAGTCAATGTATTTTTACATGAATATTCCTTTTCTTTTGTGTGCTGGTTTTCTTTAAACAGAGAGTCAATAATGAGTTTTTTCTTTACATCCTTGCGAGTTCTTCCCAGCATCCTTTTTGTTCCTCGGCCATGATATTGTATTCTTCGCAATGCTTATATACTTTATTTTTTTATGCATGAAGTCAATATTTTATATATAGTTGGTAGACATGTAATTGGCCGATATTTTACGGGGGGTTTTCTCGTGTCATTATCTTTCGGTTTGAGAAAGGTTACTCCTTCGTAAAGAATTCGGGTATTCTTTTAACTCCATTTAAAACTCGTTGAGACATTTTCTAATTTTGATTGTGGTAGTATTGAATTTCTTATACCAAAAATTTTGAATATTATCATTACCTGGTGCTTTCCAGCTATGTGTAGCACTGTTTGTCGACTTTAATTCATCACAGTTATACCTTCGAATCTCATCTCATTAACATCGCTCATCCTAGCTCTTTCGTCTTGAAATCCATTGTGCATCCTGGTTGTGTTGCTACCGCCCACCGGGTTACCCCATATTCCTGCCCAAAACTCTTCTATCTCCGTCTTAGTTGGGGGTTCCATTTCCTGTTATTTCTTCGGTACTAAAATAAGTTTTTGGGTAAAACTGTTTTTCCTTTTCTTTGAACATTCATTTTTGTTCTTTTCTAATCCTACATTCTCCCATATTTTTTTTTAATCTCTTAGCAAGAGGCACTTACTTTTTGTTTAAGTGTATCCAATATTCGTGATGAATTTGTTCAGTGTTTCATGTTTTGTGTGAACCTTGATTCTTTCAAATATATTTTGGCAGTAGAGTACCACATTTTTAGATCGATTTTCCTATTCGCAATTGTTCCAATCTACCGATATCTTTCCTAAACTCATCGATTCTCCCAATTAGTCGCTGTTCCCATTTCGGAATTTTTCTTTTTCTTGTTTGTCCTTTGAGAGGTAGCAGATTTTTCCTTTAAGCCCAAGTATCTAATCACTGCTACAGCTGCACAGTAAAAATTGCCGCATGAACGTCCCGCAAATGATAAATTCGTCTTGTGTGTATGCTGATAAAATATGTGTGTTCATTATGTGTATGCTGTCTTCATTTCCTTTGAATGCTTGGGTTTAGGTATGTATGGTCTTTTGTTTGGTTCTACGTGCGCAAACTCTGACATGGCTGTTGCAAATGCTAAAGCTAGGGTGTTTCTTTAGATGGATATATGTCAGGTGTATTTTCTAATGCGTTATTCCATATCTAAACCTCTTTGTTTTGATCGTCTAGTCGTTCTGGGTGTCTTGATCTTCTTGAATGGTTTGGCATTTCTAGTGGTTCTGGACGTTCTGGTAGTCTGGTTTTCTGGTAGGTCCGGACGTTCTGGGAGGTCTGGACGTTCTGGTATGTCTGGACGTTCTGGTTGGTCTGGAATTTCTGGTAAACTGGTTAGATCTGGAAGTTGTAGCAGTATGGCATTACAGGTAATTCTGGAAGTTCTAGTAGTTCTGGTATCAACTGGTCTTCTTCTTCGCTGTCCTCTGTCGATGTAGGGGCCGTTATCATCTTGATGTGCTTGTAGTTCGTCTTTCATTTCGCGTCTTATTCTAGTTAATATGTTTACTGGTAACATTTATTTTTAACTATAATTCTTCTTTGGTCGGCTATTCTCTGCGCAGTTACTTCTAACAATGGATATTCAAAGTATAAACCCCCTCTATGGAGCTCTTGTCGATAACCTATTAAACAGTCTCTAATAACGTTACCCTATAAAAGCTACGCATCACCCCAAAATGTTCATATCTTCTGTCCATTTGATTTCGCTGCCTCATTTTTCCAGCTTTGGTGGTCCCGAAGTGAATTCACCGGGGAAAAACGTCCATTGTCCCGTTATTTTCCTACTTTCCTTGTTCTAGATAAATTATTTTTACTATCTGTCAAAGTCCATATTATTTGTTATTGTTTATAAAGTCAATGCACTTAAAAAGAATTAAAAACACTTTTCTCAATGATTCATCAATTTCAGGGCGGTGATGAGGTCTTTGCTTCTCAAACCTCCTTTGCCTTTTCGTTTTGATAAATCTTTTCTTATTTGACGAATTTAAAAAAGACTTCAATCTTCTCGATTCTGCAAATAATTAACGGTGCTTACGTAAAATGTTAATCTTATACTATTTTAGATATATTACCCTTTCTGAAGTTACAAATAATGCCTCTAAATGAATATATTTCCTACCACTAACGGTAAAAAAATTTCAAAATTCAACTGTTTCAATGTTATTTACAGCCTAGGTCTAGACAACGATATAAACTACAAAATAATGGTATAAATACTAAAAACTAATACTTCCCTTTAATGTCACTTGTAGTACGTCACTATAGATCAAAATGATGTCCGAAATTTGAGATGGAATGCTTGTATTTCAGCGGCAATAGAAATTAACCAGCAACTTATCTCGAACTTGACTAGCTTGTAACCCCAACAATGTGTTTTTTTTTTTCTTTATTATTATTATTATTTTTTATTATTATTATTATTATATTATTATTATTATTTATTATTATTATTATTATTATTAGTTCTTCATTCTTAGTACAGAACGGTGTGCAAACAGTCTTCCACATGTTTAATTTAATGCAATGGAAGATAGATAAATGTTTTATCTTACAAGGGTATTATTTGTGATGTTTTTTTGAATTTCCTTCTTGAATTTTTTTTTTTTTTTTTTTAAAAAATCTGGAAAACTTTTTCCCATTTCAGAAATAAATACTTTAAAAAGTTATATTTTATATAAAAGTTTAAAAAATTTCAAATCAAAATTTAGATAAATTATTTGTCTATGACTTTAAAGTGAATTATTCAATTAAACTTAAATTACTTTACAAAATAAACTGTATACAAGTGAGAAGATTGTTAGTTCAACGTGGGAAAAGCTAGTGGTATTCGTTATTGAAAAGAAATATTTTAATTTAATAAAGTAAATTATTAGGTCTGTATCCCTTATTTTGCTAAAGAAACAGGAATGTTGGAGAGAAATTATCTCTAGAATAAATAGGAAGCATTAACAAAGTATTAAATAAATATAATTTTTGTTTTCATTCCCAGACGATTTATACATAAAGAATTGACGACATCCTAATCATTAATCAATATTTTTTAAAATCAAAGGTTAAGTCATTCACTATTGTAAGGTTTATCTACATGCAAAATCAATATCATCATGAAACGTAAATAAAATATAAACATTGTTATCAAAATGTAAAGTTGTGGAGACAGTTTAATCAATGACTACAAAAACCGCGAGAAGTTTATATGCATGAACTTGTGGACTTCGTTATTTTTTATACTAGAGAGGTGGTATGACAGGTGGGAGATGATTTATTTGAAGACTTTTACGTTGTATGGACTTATTTATCTTTCTCAGTTCATGCCTAACGTTGACTTACGTCGATTTTTACAAAAATAATGGCAATGCGAACGAAGAAGTGAATAAAATGTAGTATAATTTAAAAAAAATTTAATCTTACACAATAAAAGATTTGTAAATAGTCACTCCGTTTTTTTTTTTAAAAAAAAAAGATGTAAACACTTTCCGCGACTAAAAAAAATTAAGTAAGTGAATATTCACATCTTCTTCCATGTGATGAGTGTTGTTATTATACTTTATCGATTTCGATAAGTAAAATGTAAAATGTTTTGAAAAAAACTCTAATATACCGTAAATTCTTGAATAAGAGTAAAGATTACTAAATTTAGACCACGTTATGAATGTTGATACAAATACAAAGTTTATAATTTTTTAATATACAAAGACAAAGTAAAGGTGTCCTTGTTCAATCTAATATTTATTTAAAAATACCATGGACATAGCCTTTCGTTGATTGATTGGCGTAGGACTAATGTTAAACTAATCGTGACGATGCTACATGACATTGACTAGATTATCTTTTTAAACGCTTTGATACATGTTTATTTTACTTATAAAATAAAATTATACTTGAACTGTATTATTTGCTTAAAATTATAATATATAACAGTTTTAAATTTAAATTGTATGAACCCATATAATTTATAATTTATTTATTGTATAGTGGATTCATTTCATTCAAACTCTACTTTTTTATTTATGACGAAGACACTTTCATCAGAACAAAAGGAGGGAAAAACGTCAATGATGGTGTTAGAGATTTATTCGTTTTTATATTTCCAGTGTAATCATTGTTTATCTAGATTTTTAGTTAGTTGATTTTTTTTAAATTATTATTTATTGGTTTTCATAGCATAATGCGGGTTAGGTAAGTTATAACTAACTATAAAGCTATTTTAGAAAATAAATTATCAGTATTTATCTATACGCGTAATAAAATAAACTGTAAACACAAGCACAAACATTCTTTAACTTGGTTAGTGCTCACTCCGTGCCCGAAATAGAATATTTTACTGTTATTTATTTTTATATGCTTAATGTGGGAAAACATTTTAAAACGTACTAAATGTTCCAATACAAATATTATAATTTTGTTCATTTTCAGAGAAAATTAAACTTGTGGTATAAAATTATTTACAGGGAACAAAATGACTGTCCTTTGATACTACCTTTTGTTTATCTTCTTTGATTTAATGATAAAATATGACATAGTTCCAAGCTCTAACAAAACTAAAATAATTCGAATTTTATTTGTAGTAATGTACTTTGAATAATAAATCTTAAACACTCATACTATTTACTTTATTTAAATAAATGGATGATGAGAGCAAAAAAATATTATTTTAAAGACAATAAGAACTGTAGTGAAATCAGGGGTTTTTATTTCACTTTATTGTTGGATATCGATTTCCATCGATATTGGGTATTTGGTAAACATCCAACATAATATAATATTAGAAAACCGTCATCATTTAGTACACAATGATTGGTGGTCACATAGTCATCAAACCATCAATCAATATCGGAGTGTTGATTGATTTGATAGGTTTTAGTTCTGTGTTATGAACTGTAATGTTAATTCAAAGCCATTACAGTCTCTAAAACTAGGCAGACAAAGTGGGAATCCATTCACTTACGTCACGTGTAATAACACACTTTGTGATCGGATCTTACCAGGCACGTAGCAATGTACAAATCACCATCGCACAGTTCTGGAAACAGCTGACTCTATTGGCCAGGTGAATACAGCCTAATCAATGCCAATCGGCCCCATGTTCTGGAAACAGCCCTTTTTTT
>JAMZAV010016134.1:0-11615 GCA_024449915.1 Sweltsa coloradensis | reverse complement strand
TTAGATATTAAAGAGTTTTTGAGCATCTTTTTTGAATTTTGTTTTGGAATCTGATGTATGGTATTTAAAAATTTAATTTTTAATTTCATTAAAGTTGAGTTGAAAGACTCTGTTGCTGCGCTCCCTCGTTTTTCGTTATTAAATTAAGGTTCTATAAAAAATTTATAAAAATTGGATAAAGCATGTAGGTTTTATATTATGTCGAAGAAAGTCAGCTTCACTTTTTAAACTTTAAAGATGACACCTTATCGATAACCACCCCTATATCACACTATATAACAAGTAATTATAATATAATTGCTAAATTAGATGTTGCAGTACTACACTTAGGTTATCTTGTGTGGATCCCATACTGTGGTGGAATTGGATTGTGGAACGATCTCCCAATGCTGAGTTCCGCTGTCAATAGGCCTCCCGCAGCGGATTCGCGATGGTTGATTTTAGTCACTTGTGTTGTCCACTCAAAGTTAACGCCACCAGATGTGGTAGTGTAGTAGGCCTAGGGTGTGACATCTTTGTTTTGTGTGTTTGAGTAGCACTCTTTTGTTAATAATGTTGCCCGTATATCCGGTGCGATCTGGCCGCTTACTTATAGCAAAATATTTGAACATCCAAACAATCTTAAGCTTTTTACTCATTAAGCGTTTTCCTGATGACCATTTAACAATTCAACTTCTTATATTCACAATTCTCTCACGCCATTTTTTTCTCATCACTTTGCCTAAGATTTCAAAAAAGTAAAAGGCGAATATAACAGCCAACAATTTAATCTGCCACAAAAATTTCAGTTAAATTATAAATCATTAGAGTTTGATATCAAAAAATGAATCAATGTCATACTTGAACTAGCTTTGAATATAATCGTATTTATTGGATAAGCAAATCAAAGACTTCAATTTCACTGACCCCAAAAAAAATTTGCTCTTTTTTTTTTGTATTTTTGTCTGTTTGTTCGCTCTTTACTGGGCAAACGGCACTTGCGATCTTGATAAAAATTATAGGGGGCCTTCGAAATCTCTGAACTTAGACCTGCCACGTTTTTATGACAATCTAAGAAATATTTCTCATAAATATCGTACATTTACGATTTCTTAAAACTAGAAAAAATCGTAAAAGTACAATATTTATGAAAAAATTTCTTCGATTGTACCCACAAACAATACAGCTCTTAGTTTAGAGATTTCAAAGGTCCCCTCCAATTTTCATCAAGATCGGGTATGCCTTATTTGTATTTGTATTTGTCCCATTGATATAATAACTGAAGATTATAAAACCCGCTAGCTCTTCAACTGTAGAAGTTTGTTTTTTTTTCGCACAAAGGCTACAAAATTCAGTATATGTTCTCAACACTATGACACATCTCCAGTATAAAGTAGGCCAAAATTAGTTCACCGGAAGTTGGCTCAAAACAAAAGACTACGCAAACTTGTGAAAAAACCTAAAACACACTTAAATATCTGTATCTTTGGCATTTTATGGGTTAGAGTCTTGAAATTGGGTCTTAAAAGTTGTAAATTAAAACGTCTATTAGAATTTGCAAACAAATATCAAAATATTGTATTTCAAGAGTCGCAAATTAGTAAAAAGTGTCAAAAATTACAGTAAAAAATTATTTACCGCACTTTAGTTCAATTTTAAATGCATTTATTGTTGAAAAAACCAAAAAAATATTTCCCATTGCTATTTAGTCTGATTCTTTGGCAAAAAACATTGTCGCTGGTCGAACTCTGGAACGTGAACTTCATAGCATTTTTTTTTATTATTCCCCGAGGTTCGGTGCAGCTTTCGCGGCGCTAACCAGGCATAAGAAAGTGTTATTTTCGGGTACCGATATAGGTAAAATAGTGCATTAAATCGGAAATGGTTTACTTTAAGTCAATGCGGTTAGTGTAGAAATATTTAGGAAGGCTTACTATTGAAGTATATTATTTTTTCATTTGAAAAAAAACGGCACATATAACTTTATTATGGTATTGCCGGTAATTGATAAGAAAATGTGATCTTCCAATGTTTAAGGGAATGGTTCTTAAAAACTTATCAAATCACTGAGACCACGATATTTTAGCTATCGAAATACCAAATACACAGTTATAAAGGTATATGCATCTTCTCCATGTTGCATCAAACCATATGCATCTAGCGTTATTAATTGTCATAATAGGCCAATATTAGTGAAGCACCGTAATTCATGGAATGTTCTATCATTTTATTTGTCGGTAATAATACTAAATTTTTTTACAAGATGGCGGCAAAGATCAAAGTCTGAAATTTTTGTCGGTTAAGGCATCAATGGTGGGGATTTTGAGAAGAAAAAAATATTTTTTTCGTGAAAAAACTTTAAAGAAAAAAAAATAAAAACACAAATTTCCAAGTTTTTTAATTTTGTATTTTTTTATTTTGGTGCGATTTTTGGTTCATTTTCAAAAAATAATCCCCAACTGCAACTGAAGATATTGTTAGCAGTTAGAAATAAAACACGTGGACTATTGTTGACTACGAATTTAATTTATTTGTAATAATATAAAGAACAGTGAATAGTCCAACATGTTTTATTTCTAACAATTTACTTGTTCAAAAAAGTCTCTTTTTTAGCACATGGTATGCACTGTTAAAATTTATCAATCTTTCCCCACCTATATATACAAAACCCAGCCACTGGGTTTCAACCAAATCAAAGCATGATTATTTGTAAGGTCTTGCTTATGTCACTTAAAAAAAATGAAACGATTAAAATAAAAAAACAGACATATATTTAGTAAATCAATTAAAGCTTTTTCCCAGCATGCAATAGGCCTACAGTTATGAATAATTATTTTTGAGTCCCCAACCAGACTATCTAAAACCCAACAAAACCTAAAAAACTTAATAAGAAATAAAGGAGCACAAAAATGAAATGGCAGGGAAACACATTAAAAAACGTTGTACAAGAAGTATTTTTAAAATTATTTCAATGTGGTTGATAGTTAGTAAAAAGGCCCCATAACAAACCCCAAGGAGTAAACCCAAAAAAGGGGGCCCTTTTTTTAAAAACCAAAATGGGGCCTTTTTTTAAAAACGAAATGGGGTCTTTTTGTTTGTGGAAAGGTTAAACCACCAGAGTTCAAGCGTATTGTCTGTCAGAAATAATACGAGCATACTAAGAGAGAAAAATACATTTGGGGAAAGACATAACCACTAGAGTTCATGCGTACTACGAGCAAGCATAGATTTGATGAGATAGTATTATATAGGGACGAGAGAAGCCATAGAAGCCTAGAAGTCTTTTTATGGTGTGGTAGTCTTGTTGCACGGAAAAATACACAGGACGAGTCATCACAGTCAGGACACCATGTAGCTAGTTTCCTTCCGACTCCCCTGCTTCTTGCATACTACACATCTACGGGGACGGGTGTGCTCATTGCCAGTAGGAGGAAATCATCTCAACGAAATGGCGCCCTTTGCAAACGAAGCGGTGAGGGCCACCGTCTTTTGCAGTGTGCCATTCAGACGGGACATGATGTTGTTCTTCCAGAAGTTCCACAGTTACCGTTTCTTGGAACTCCAAATAACTAGTCTTTTCGGGGCGAAGGCAGTGCCAGTCGATATATTGGTGACATTTTTTGTACAAGTTAAAACAGCTTCTCAATATTGGTCCCGGATATTGGGTGAAACTTTCAACAAACTCGGTATACATAAATAAGCGATTTTTTACGTACGTTGTATATTGGGAAAAAAGGACTTACAATTTCCTCAAGTAATTTGAATAAAATGTTACCAAAATCGATTCAACGATTTGACAATTGCGCAACGAACACACACATACAGATAGTTAGTAAGTCATACACTTTAAATAATGACCGACAGTGTTGGCTAGGGGGGCTAAGCACTCGATTCTGATTCGGGATGTCCCGGGTTCGAATCCGTCGAGACCGGCAATCCTGACCTGAAGTTGTTTCCGAGGTTTTCCTCAGTCGTTAAAGGGGAAGCAAGGGATTGAGTCCTCTAAAATAGCCCTCGGACATCCCTTCACAATTTCCTATCCGCACATACCTAGTTCACCTTTAAAAGGGGCTAATTGCACCCTATAACAGGTTTCCCACGATAAAAAAATTTTTTATGGCACTATGTGCGAGTCCAGGTTTTTGAGTTCCAGTCGAGTCCGAAACGTGTACTTAAAATAACTCGAGTATCGAGTCCAAATCAAGTCCGAGTACTTCGTTTAATTTTTTAAATTTCACTTTATTTATTATTTACAATATGAACAATACTAATTTTATTTATTGATGTTCGTTAAATGTAGGCACCAACCCTGAAGACAGAGTACCATCCAATTCATTTTTAAATGTAACTTTCTCTTTATCATTTTAATGATCAAGCATCAAGCACAAATATTAGGGCTAGGCTATGACATTCAGTAAGTGATATTACATGAAAATGTTGAGACTAACATAATAGTGACGAATTTTATTATTTGTGCCTAAAAATAGTTCAAAACTTCGAAAATGAAAATAATTGTGTATCAAAAGACTCAGATTACTATTATGGCTAAGTAATCAGCATTGGTAAGGTAGCGCCAAAATATATAGGCCGAACGATTTTTACGTTTTCACACACGTGCGCGACCCGGCACCTCCACCAAAACATTAATAATACTCGCACACCCCCATAGAAAATTAATTATCTTCTTGAAAGTGGAAGAACTATTTCATTGTCTCTACTATTAGTATTAATCAGAGGAGGTATTTTTAAAGTAAAACATTATCCTTCCCTGCACGGTATAAATTTAAAAAAATACCAGGACAACTTTCTCCCCAAAATTGCAAACTGGTACAAATACGTCATTTTAATGGGGTCTCTCGGGACACCGGTACAAGTGTTCTGAAAAGGCTACTGTCCCGGTCAAAAACCAGTACGTCTGGTCACCTTATACTTATGCTGAGCTGCAGGAGGTGTTAAGTATTTAGTATACCCTGCTTCTACATTTAGACAGTCGAACGCGAACGCATCTCTAGAACCAATTTATTTTTATGATAAACAATTTGAAACAAGCCAGTTGCCTTCATGAGCAGACTGTTCGATTGAAAGACTGACTCATTTTATAATAAAATTTTCATTGTGCCAGCCGCCATAGTAAATATTTAAAGTAAAATACATCCTTGGACATAAACAATATAATTAACCCATATTGGTCATTCAAACTAAAATACAAAAAAAAAGTATAATTAAAAATTAGCATAAGTTCAATTTTAACCATTTTAATATAACATCGCACTAGTACATAATATAATAATAATATTAATATTGAGGGTAAAAGCCATTTTTAAAAAGGAATTTAACTACCCGCCTCTTACTACATTTTCTAAGAGTTTTTTTAAAACGAACATACTTCATACCGCAACGATTTTGGCGCCCTTGAACTGACCAACTTTACATTATTTTTAATGTCATTACCTCATGCTGGTATGAGAAAAGGTTATTCTCAAAAGTTGGGGAATATTTTTAGAAAATGAACCAAAAACGCACCAAAATAACAAATACAAAATTAAAAAACTTGGAAATTTGTGTTTTTATTTTTTATTCTTAAAGTTTTTCACGAAAAAAATATTTTTTTTTTCTTAATATCCCAACCATTGATGCCTTAAACCGACAAAGATTTCAGACTTTGATCTTCGTCCCCCATCTTGTAAAAAAATATTTAGTATTATTTACGGCAAATAAAATGATAGAACATTCCATGAATTTTCAGTGCTTCACTAATATTGGCCTTTATGACAATTAATAACGCTAGATGCATATGGTTTGATGCAACATGGAGAAGATGCATATACCTTTATAACGTTTATTTGGTATTTCGATAGCTATAATATCGTGGTCTCAGTGAAATTTTATAAGTTTCAAGAACCATTCCGTTAAACATTGGAAAGATCGCATTTTCTTATCAATTACGGCAATGCCATAATAAAGGTATATGTGCCGTTTTTCTCAAATGAAAAATAATATACTTCAATAGTAAGCCTTCCTAAATATTTCAAAAACTAACCGCATTGACTTAAAGTAAACATTTCCGATTTAATGCCACTATTTACCTATATCGGTTTCCCCGAAAATAACACTTTCTTATGCCTGGTTAGCGCCGCGGGAGCTGCACCGAAACTCGGGGAATAATAAAAAACGATGCTATGAAGTTCACGTTCCCCGAGTTCGACCAGCAACAATGTTTTAGCCAAAGAATCAGACTAAAAAAGCAATGCAAAATTTTTGGTATTTCAAAAAATAAAAGCATTTAAAATTGAACTAAAGTGCGGGTTTAAAAATTTTTTTAATGTAATTTTTTACACTTTTTATTAATTTGCGGGCTCTTGAAATACAATATTTTGATATTTTGTTTGCAAATTCTAATAGACGTTGTTAATCTACAAAATTTTAAGACCAATTTCAAGACTCTAACCCATTTAAAAATGCTAAAAATACAGATATTTAAGTGTTTTAGGTTTTTTCACAAGTTTGCGTTAGTCTTTTGTTTGACCAACTTCCGGTGAACTTATTTTGGCCAAACTTTATACTGGAGATGTGTCATAGTGTTGAGAAAAAATTTTTCTGAAATTTGTAGCCTGTTGTGCGAAAAATAAACAAAAACTTCCGAGCTCGGCTGATAATCTTCTAATATAAGCTATGCAAATGTCACTGTACTGAAAATAAATGAAATCTGTTTAATTGATAGAAATTTTGCTCAAGAGACAATTACTTATAAACGCACTCTGCCCAGGGCAGTGAACATCATTATTGTAAACTCTTTTAGTAGTTATTATTTTTCTTGGGGTACTCTTTTGTTGAACATTTTAAAAAAAGTGCCTTTTGCCCCCAAATTATTGATTATTGACAACACTATAAAACGATCTTGTTTTCAACATCATTATCATTCATATCCGAAGTTGTCTGACGGTAAGAGTCATGCTATATTGCTAATAATATTGATATTGCACTAGTTAAAAATAAACACTTTGTACATTTTCCCCAGATTTGTAGTGTATTTTTTTCTTAGATATTAATAATTGAAGGAATTTTTGGATTTTGAATTTTAACTTATATATTTTTTAATTAATATTAAGAGTTTTAAGGCATATTTCGAATTTTGTGAATCTGATGTATCGTACTACAAATAACTTTATTTCATTAAAGTTGAGTTGAAAGACTCTGTTGCTGCGCTCCCTCTTTGTCATCATAAAATTAAGGTTCTATGAAAAAATCATAACAATCGGATAAAGCATGTAGGTGTAATATGTCGAAGAAAGTAGCTTCACTTTTTACACTAAAAAGATGATACCTTATTGATAACCACCCCTATATCACCCTATATAACACGTTATTATAATATAATTGCTAAATTTGATGTTGCAGTACTACACTTAGGTTATCTTGTGTGGATCCCATACTGTGGTGGAACTGGATTTGTGGAACGATCTCCCGATGCTGAGTTCCGCTGTCATCGGCCTACCGCAGCGGATTCGCGATGGTTGATTTTAGTCACTTGTGTTGTCCACTCAAAGTTAACGCCACCAGATGTGGTAGTGTAGTAGGTCTAGGGTGTGACATCTTTGTTTTGTGTGTTTGAGTAGCACTATTTTCTTTATAATGTTGCCTGTATATCCGGTGTGATCTGGCCGCTTACTTATAGCAAAATATTTGAACATCCAAACAATCTTAAGCTAATTACTCATGAAGAGAATTCCTTGATGACCATTTAACAATTCAACTTCTTATATTCACAATTCTCTCACGCCATTTTTTTCTCATCAATTTGCCTAAGATTTCAAAAAAGTAAAAGGCGAATATTACAGCCAACAATTTAATCTGCCACGAAAATATCAGTTAAATTATAAATCATTAGAGTTTGATATCAAAAAATGTATCAATGTCATACTTGAACTTGGTTTGAATATTATCGTATTTATTGGATAAGCTAATCAAAGACTTCAATTTTACTAACCCCAAAAAAAATTTGCTCGTTTTTTTTTTGTATTTTTGTCTGTTTGTTTGCTCTTTACTGGGCAAACGGCACATGCGATCTTGATGAAAATTGGAGGGGACCATCAAAATTTCTGAACTTAGACCTGCCACGTTTTTATGACAATCGAAGAAATATTTCTCATGAATATCGTACTTTTACGATTTCTTAAAAATAGAAAAAATCGTAAAAGTACAATATTTATGAAAAAATTTCTTCGATTGTACCCACAAACAATACAGCTCTTAGTTTAGAGATTTCGAAGGTCCCCTCCAATTTTCATCAAGATCGGATATGCCTTATTTGTATTTGTATTTGTCCCATTGATATAAGCTATGCAAATGTCAGTGTACTGAAAATAAATGAAAATAAATAAAATCTGATTAATTGATAGAAATTTTGCTCAAGAGACAATTATTTATGAACACACTCTGGACAGGGCAGTGAACATCATTATTTAAAACTCTAATTGCACTAGTTTAAAAATAACACTTGGTACTTTTGTCCCAGATTTAAAGTGTATTTATCTTAGATATTAATAATTGAAGGAATTTTTGGATTTTGAATTTCAACTTATATATTTTAAATTAATATTAATAGTTTTTAGGCATATTTTGAATTTGTGAATCTGATGTATGGTACTACAAATAATTTAATTTCATTAAAGTTGAGTTGAAAGACTCTGTTGCTGCGCTCCCTCGTTGTCGTTATTAAATTTAGGTTCTATGAAAAATTCATAACAATCGGATAAAGCATGTAGGTGTAATATGTCGAAGAAAGTCAGCTTCACTTTTTAAACTAAAAAGATGATACCTTATCGATAACCACCTCTATATCACCCTATATAACAAGTTATTATAATATAATTGCTAAATTAGATGTTGCAGTACTACACTTAGGTTATCTTGTGTGGATCCCATACTGTGGTGGAACTGGATTTGTGGAACGATCTCCCAATGCTGAGTTCCGCTGTCATAGGCCTACCGCAGCGGATTCGCGATGGTTGATTTTAGTCACTTGTGTTGTCCACTCAAAGTTACATCGCTATATTGTGTTGTCCACTCAAAGTTAACGCCACCAGATGTGGTAGTGTAGTAGGTCTAGGGTGTGACATCTTTGTTTTGTGTGTTTGAGTAGCACTATTTTCTTTATAATGTTGCCTGTATATCCGGTGTGATCTGGCCGCTTACTTATAGCAAAATATTTGAACATCCAAACAATCTTAAGCTAATTACTCATGAAGAGAATTCCTTGATGACCATTTAACAATTCAACTTCTTATATTCACAATTCTCTCACGCCATTTTTTTCTCATCAATTTGCCTTAGAATTCAAAAAAGTATAAGGCGAATATTACAGCCAACAATTTAATCTGCCACGAAAATATCAGTTAAATTATAAATCATTAGCGTTTGATATCAAAAAATGTATCAATGTCATACTTGAACTTGGTTTGAATATTATCGTTATTTTTGGTAAGCTAATCAAAGACTTCAATTTTTTACTGACCCCAAAAAACAATTGCTCTTTTTTTTGTATTTTTGTCTGTTTGTTCGCTCTTACTGGGCAAACGGCACATGCGTTTCTTGATAAAAATTATAGGGGACCTTCGAAATCTCTGAACTTAGACCTGCCACGTTTTTATGACAATCGAAGAAATATTTCTCATGAATATCGTACTTTTACGATTTCTTAAAAATAGAAAAAATCGTAAAAGTACAATATTTATAAAAAAATTTCTTTGATTGTACCCACAAACAATACAGCTCTTAGTTTAGAGATTTCGAAGGTCCCCCCCAAATTTTTCATCAAAGATCGGATATGCCTTATTTGTATTTGTATTGTCCCATTGATATAAGCTATGCAAATGTCAGTGTATGAAAATAAATGAAAATAAATGAAATCTGATAATTGATAGAAATTTTGCTCAAGAGACAATTATTTATAAACACACTCTGGCCAGGGCCCAGTGAACATCATTTTGTAGACTCTTCATTGGGTAGTTATTAGTTATGCTAGTGTACTCTATTGTTGAACATTGTATAAAGTGCCACGCAAAGTTATTGATTATTGACAACACTATAAAACGATCTGTTTTCAACATCATTATCATTCATATCCGAAGTTGTCAGACGGAAAGAGTCATGCTATATTGCTAATATATTGATATTGCACTAGTTAAAAATAACACTTTGTATTTTTTCCCCAGTTTTGTCGTGTATTTTTTCTTAGATATTAATAATTGAAGGAATTTTGGGATTTTGAATTTTTACTTTATATATTTTTTAATTAATATTAAAAGTTTTGAGGGGATATTTCGAATTTTGTGAATCTGATGTATCGTGCTACAAATAACTTTATTTCATTAAAATTGAGTTGAAAAACTCTGTTGCTGCGCTACCTCGTTGTCGTCATAAAAATTAAGGTTCTATAAAAAAAATTTATAACAATCGGAATAAGCTTGTAGTGGTAATATTTCGAAGAAAGTAGCTTCACTTTTTTCACTAAAAAAATATACCTTATTGATAACCACCCCTATATCACCCTATATAACACGTTATTATAATATAATTGCTAAATTTAATTTAATTTAATTTTTTAAATCTTGTGTGGATCCCTACTGTGGTGGAACTGGATTTGTGGAACGATCTCCCGATGCTGAGTTCCGCTGTCATCGGCCTACCGCAGCGGATTTTGCGATGGTTGATTTTAGTCACTTGTGTTTGTCCACTCAAAGTTACGCCCCCAGATGTGGTAGTGTAGTAGGTCTAGGGGTGTGACATCTTTGGTTTTGTTGTTTGAGTAGCACTATTTTTTTTATAATGTTGCCTGATATCCGGTTTTGATCTGGCCGCTTACTTATAGCAAAATATTTGAAAATCCCAACAATCTTAAGAGGATACGATTCAACGAGGGCCCAAATCCACGGCTGAGAAAGAGCATTCAGCGACGGCGCTTCACGGGGCGGTTTGCTTTCTGCTCGGGCGTTTCTCGGGTAAGGTCGGAAAATCCACGCGCTTCGGTGACGGGCGCTTGTCACGTGACCTACTAGTCGACGTCGCGCAGCCAGGAGTACGGGTCGGGCCATTGTACTAGTACACAAACCGCTCTACACGCGGTAGTGCACGATTTAGGTACGAAGTTTGAATGCGCGTTACGTATCTTTTGCGTACCATAACTATATATTCACAAATCTACACACGTAGGTAATACGATGCTCTGTTGGACTAATCTAAAGGGTACAAGGCTCGCCATTTTACGTTACGGGTTGTAACGAAGATACAAACAAAAAACAATCAACAATAAAAAAACAACAGTAACACACATACACACAGCCACTGACACAGACGACTAAAAAAATGGTGCGTGCGTGCATCGTCTGTCTATATCGTAGTCGTAGTATGGAGTAAGCTGTAAACTTTCAATTTAAAAATCTCGTAAATGGCATTGATTGAAGCTAGTAATCAGAGCGACGACGGGCTCCAGCTCTTTTAAATAAAGAAGGTAACAGCAACGGAGAGGTAACCAGCTGGAAATTTCAGAACATGAAATCCCCGAACCCAAAAAATTTTTCCGGAAAAAAAAAAAACCCCCCCAAAAAAAGAACAAAAAAAAAAAGGAATCTTTTTAC